>BMAO01022261.1:0-231630 GCA_019973975.1 Trichonephila clavata | reverse complement strand
GGTGTTAAAAATGTTTCGAGAGCACAAAATACGAACAATTTTCGACTAGGAATAATTCTTTGAGTTTAAAATGAAATAATTTGATTCTTTTACACATTTTTTATAAAGGAATAAAGTTTCAAAAAAGTATAAAATGTCTAAAATATAATCATAATTTTAAAAATAATAAGCACATAAATATAAGAAAATTTTTTGTAAGAAACAAATAGTAAGTTTTACGACGCGCATGATATTTTCTGAAATAATAATTCTAATTACTAGCAATAAGTTGATTTATAAAGTCAAATATATCCTTATTAGATGGTAGCGATTAGATATAAAAAGAATAAAAAATAATATTTTTAAAAAATAAAAAAAGTACATTTTTAAAATTTTTTCAAAAAATTTAATTTTTTTGAAATTTTTTAAAAAATTACAAATATGTAATGCTATAAATAGCTAGGATTTAAAGATTATGATAGAGTTTATAATTCTGTAAAGTTTTATGCATCAAAGTATGATAGTTTTTGAAACGCAATGCGCGTAAGTGAAAAAAACACAAACTGAGAAAAAGGCTTTAAAGTTTTCAATTGAATTTGAGAAAATAAATTTTAAAACTTACATGCTAAAATGCTCCAGGATCATACGATATGCCTTCCTGTTGCTTAAACAGCTCCATTTCTTTACTCTTTTCAAATTTTTTGGCTCTGCGAGCTTCAAACGATGATAATAAGCTCCTCTTTCTTGACGTAAAGATTCGATGATTGTCACGTTCAGCCAGGGACACACAAACATTTTTGTTAATTTTTAAGCCAAATTTCTCTAAAATAGTAATAAATATTTGATTTCCATCATTAAAAATGCTGGTTGCTAGATTTGCAGCAATCTCTGCAATCTGAAGGCTAGAACCAATCGTCTTAGGACAAAACTTCCAGATTAATGAATTTAAACTTTCATTAGGATTCTGTGTCTTACCTCCTAAACATTTCCTCAGGAGTGCCAGATGAGATAAGTCTGCAAATACAGGCTTAATTACATCTCGAACAGCTTTAGCAACTGAGGTTTGTGTTTATAATTTTGTAAATTATTATTAATTGCAGCATTATACTTACACCATGTATTTGGATTTGTAGGACAAAACCAGTGCATCGGTTCATCATCGGTGCTGCAAGAATGACCCCAAACAGCCCAAATGGCTTTCCGCATTTCATCTACACTAGTAGAATTGCATCGAATAGCATTACCATAGTAATGCGTAAGCTTATTAATTAAACTATCAGTTAACCTACCTTTACCGCCTATAGTTTTACCATCAGATAATTTCTTTTTACCATATACTAACTTAAGCTTCCTAAGTCTTGTACCCATTCTCTTTTGCACATGGCCTACACATTCTATTTTCTGAATAAGATGGTTATCGCCATACGGCTTCTTTTCAGAAAGGGCATTGAATGTTTTTGTGTCGCCATCTCCTATGTAGTACGAATATTTCAGGTTGTGAAGCTTTTCTGACCGAATAAAAATCCTCAACATCCCGTCAACCTCCATCTTACCAGCAGAGCCAGAATAATTTTTTCTACATGAAATCTTATGCGCTCTTAGCCATTTATTGTACTTGATACCAAACCTTACCCTTTATAACTGTCACATCCTTTGCAAAATGAGGACAACACTTCCCGATCCAAAACCTTACCTGTTTCGCTCCCTATTAGAGTACATACTCCAATCAACGATGAATGTCCTCTCGTCTTCCAGGTCCATCACCACTTACCGTTAAAATGTTATCAGGTGACGAAGAATTTTCTTCGACAGCTGCCCTGTTCATGCTTTCTTCGGCGACTTCCTTCATAACAAGTGAAAGTTTATTATTAATAACATCATATGATTTTTGTTCAACAGGATTAGGAAGACTCATTACAGCACAAAAGGTTTTTAATGACTGTAAACCCTGACCTATGCATCTCATTGCTAAAATTGATCTTCTGTTAATTTCTGGAGCATTATTTTTATTCCCAGTGTTTTCACAGCTTGAAAAAGTACAAATACTCCCACAGTTTTTACAATGTATTTCAAAATTCGAACATAAACCACGAGTGGATTTTTCATTAATTGTTAATGGCTTATGACATTTTAAACAGCATGATACTGACAAAATAGATCTAAAGGTTGAAATAAAATCAAAAATACGATATCCTTTGAAGTTTTCACTTACTTTAACAAGATTTGACTTTAATGAAGTCTGAATTCCTGAGATTTTATTACTGGAAGCACACTTACGTGTATCTCTCCTTTCTGCAACATTTGTATCAGGACATACCTTCATGAATTGGTTCCCTCTAAATCTTCTTTTGTAAGGACGCTTACCTGAAGGCCTAGGATGTATATTTTCCATTTCAAATCAGACGATAAATAATGTTTTGAGTTTCGATAACGATTTCAAACAACGTTGTTTTGAATTTCGATAACTTATTTCAAACAACGTGGTAGCGTTACCAAAACAGAATGTAAACACAGAAAGAATGAATGTGTTGAGTTGCAAGCTTCCTTCTGATCAACTCAAGCGCTTAAAATATTTCATGAGGCTTTTTAAAAACAGAAAAATGAAACGTTGCGGAAATAAAAAAAGTGGGCGTGGCATGTGTCCATTTAAACACTGTTATTACTAAATTGCTGTTTGGAATTTTTTTAATAACTTTCAAAGTTTTTGTAGCACTATCACGTGGTTGGTATCAAAATGTTCAAAAGAAAATGAGGAACAACATATATTTTTTTCGAAAATTCGAAAAAATCCGAGATTAACACCCTGTGACCCTTAACCATTTCAAACCATTTACTATTACGTAATCGTATTTCGAATTCTTACTTTTTCGAATAGGAAGGAATTATACTTCCTAAATAAGTTCTATTTGTAAAAATTCGAATAAAATGCATTTGAAATAATATTTTAAGTAGAAAATCTTCAAATCCACAATTTGTAGGCACGATTGATCAAAAATTCGAATTTCAACTATATATTTTTTCCAAAGATTTATAGAATTCTTGACACTAACAAATTCAAAAGAGAAAGTAAATCTAAGCTCAATATAATCTTTAGTATTGGGTTTCCGATGGTGACAGCTGTTGAAAAAGTGTCAGAGGAATAAATACACATCAAGATTTATTAATCATAGAGATATCTCTGGGTGTGTTAGAGAAATATTTATCTTAAGAAAATTACCAGCTGTCTTTTATCTCGCGGGATTCCAAAAACGTGACACATAGAAAGGTTATGGAACATTTTCTTGGAATGTCAAGAAATCATACGGAAAATTTTACATGGATTTGTGTTGTTTGAGAAAAAATATAGAAATGTTTCTGAAAAGATCCCACAATAAACTTTTGCTTCTTTTAGGACTTAAGATGGTGGATTTATAGCTTTTCATGAGGAAAAAAATATTAATTAAATGACCTAATACATTTCTGTTTTATTTTTTATTTGAGAAAGCTCTAAAAGTAAAGTTATTTTTTAAGAAAATGAAAAAAGATTTTATTTTTGTGAGATTTGTTTTGTGTAATTTTTTAACGTGATCTTTTCTCATGCACTATATGAATTTCAACGGCTTTGGCGCCGCTGTATCTATTTCCATCAATGTGCATATATACGCTTCAAGACGCTCGTTCATTTTTTTTAAATAATCTCTCAACAATGCACATTCAGTTACTTCTGTCACGCTCTAGCAGCACGCGTTTGATTGAAGACTATCTATGATAGTCACATTATCAATAATTTGATAAATTATGAAGATAGGCAAAAAGCACCAGATTCTTTGAGAGTGGATAAAATATATGCCAGGATCCAGCTTTCTAACAAATCATAAAAGCATTTTCTTAAAATAGATACCAATTCCAAAAGGAGTCAAAATTCTAAAAAGAGCTTCCATCATGCACATCTGGTTATCGTGACGCTTACTAGCAACTGACCAACCGACACTTGCTGCAAAATCTCATCACCTTTTTTTTTAGGTAGCAAAAAATAAATCAGTTGAAATTGCATCTTCAAGTGACGAAAGCAATTTTGAACTAATTCATCACAGAAAGATGCGTGCTTTAGATTACGATGAGTAGCAGAGAATAATGAATGTGTTTTTGAAAACTTCCATTCTTACAGTGAGAAACTAAATGTTTGAAAATTGTTTATATGTGTTGCTTAATTGTTTATTTTCTTTTGAAGCACTTTCTGTTAAATTTCGTCTATATTAGACGTATTTTCAAAGTGCGACTTTTTTTATGCGGTCCCTCTGCACCGCATGAAAAAAATTCTGTAGTATGTCAACAAAATGGTTTGTTATATGTAAGCATTTTTGAAATTTTCGAAATTTGAGGAGTAATAGTAGAAATTTAAGTTGTGTGAACAAAGCCAATTCGGAATTTCAAATAGTCAAGAATTTAATTTTAATTGATTTAAAGTACTAAATGTGAAATCAGGTGGAGTAAACAAAAGAGTAAATAAAATAACCCAATATATCACGTTTAAATCTTATTTCGGGCATTTAAATATCCATTGTACTATTTTCCCCATGCTCATCCTCCTCTATATCTTATCGACCATCCGGTATCGTTTGGTCTTGATAGTGCTTCATTTGAATTTGAGTGAACCAATCATTACATTCGAAACATTTTTTATAACTTGCAGTTCTTACACTGGTGTCCTAAAGTTAAGCATAAATCGTAAAATGCGAAAAAATTATTCAAAATATTCGTAAAATTATTCCAAATTTCTTGCGGATATTAATTGGGTGAAGGAGAAACATTGAGTTTATGCGATACTTTTCAGTCGACTACGTCCTGCGCGAAACACCGGCCATGTCGGAACGCGGAAAACCGATTCACACAGCATAGGAAGTTCAGACAAGTTTCGTGAAATGCTGCGCGAAGGAACGTTGTTAACCATCAACAAGGTGAATGATGGCACATAGCGCCCAATTGGACATGTTTACGAAAGGAAGAATCGTTGAAATGTGGAATCCTCACGATCACAAACGAAGTGTCTCGAATTCTGAATTGGACCAGTCTGTGATCTCAAGATTGTGACAGATGTTTCAAAGAACGGGAGATGTTACCCGACAACCAGTATCAGGTCGACCAAGAGTCATAATCCCTCGCCAAGACGATATCTGGTAATAAGTGCGCGACGTCTGAGGGGCAGTACTGCCAGAGCACTGAGTTCGGAGCTCAGAGTCGCCACATTAATACGATTTTGAGACAAACTGTTACGGATCCTCAATCATGCTGCTGTTTGCCAGATGACCAGCTAGCATTACTCTGCGCATAAACGCGCTCGTTTGAACTGGAGTTTGAAACATCAACTTGGTGTGTGGGAGAATTGGCCAGTGTGATGTCAGTGACCAGTCCCGGCTTAGTTTGAGTAGTGATTCTCGGCGGGTAACGATTAGAGAGAACGTGGAACACTTTTTGAACCAAGAAACAAAACGGAAAGACATCATTTTCCATCAAAGGGAGTAATGGTATGGGCAGGCATCATGATGGACGGCCGCACAGACCTCCATTTCTTTAACACGAGGCCTGTGACTGTCAAAGATACAGTGACGAAGTTCTTGAGCCTTATGTTCGCTTCTTTCGAGGTGCTGTCGTGCTGACTTCATATTCATGGATGATAATGCGCCATGTCACCGAGCGGTGCTGATTGATGACTTCCTTGAAACGGAAAACATCTAGCACATGTCGTGGCCTGAGAACTCCCCGATTTAAATCCTATCGAGCATGTATGGGATATGCTCAGGAGACAAATGCAGCCCTTTGCACCCACCAAGCTCCGTTACAGAACTGAAGAGAGCTCTCCAAGAACTTGGAACCGTTTGAGCCCACAACTCATTCATCATCTCATATCAAGTATGGTAAATCGCTGTGCAGCGTGCCTGGCTGGCAGAGGTGACCACACGCCTTATTAAACTGCAGCATCAGTATTTTATTGAATGTTTTCTTTCATTTTTTCTTTAAAGTGTGAATCCCAGGTAAGCTCAGTATTCTTTCAAACTTCTACTTTGGATAATAAAATTAAATATTATCATTCTTTTGATTTGCTTCCTTATTTTATAACCATTTTACACTCGCATATCACGTTTCCCCCATTCTGATTTACACTTTCTTCTTTATTCACATGATTATCAATTATGCTTAAATTTTGGACACTAGTGATATTTTTTTTTTCTGTTGAAGTAATAAAATACCACGCAAGTTTTGAAATAAAAAATAAGAAAAATGTGTTGAGTAATATTAACCCAAGTCATGCCTTCTGTACCTTAAAAAATGTATATAAAGTACACAAATAAAACAAAATATTGTATGGACCTTTTGATTAAAGTATCAGACTACTTGCGACAATTTTTTTAAATGGAAACATGGAGATATTTTTTTTAGATTTATTTAGTACATTTTAAGAAGAGAAAAGGCTAAAACTAAGAAGAGAAAAACAAGTTATTACTACTAAAATGGGAAAAAATTGGTAAAAATTTACAAAAAAATTACATAAAAGGACCTATTCTATATAAAAAGTTAATGAACAAATTTTTAATTTTTACTTATCACTTTGTTACTCTTTTTTTGAAATATCCTTCAAAATAACAGGCATTTTAATTTTTACAGAGACTAGAGCCTTTTATCTTAGTTATAATAAGAAATTGCTTAAAAACATAAGAACGTAAATTTTGTAAAGAACAGTGACTGATATGACTGAAGGTTAAAACACTGCTACTGTTACACAGAACATACACAAACAATTTCAGCATAATATTTCTAAAACTTTTTCAGCAGTTACTGTCCTTGTTTGAGATTTTCGAAAAAACATTTCGAGTAAAATGCATTTTAACGTTTAACATCGTGTTTAAATTTACAGCATCCACTTTTACTAAAACATTTGTAGTTTTTGTTCTAGTGAATGGAAAATAAAACACTTGGTACTTTATAAAGCTAATAGATTGTCTATAAAATAAAATCAAACGGAAAAATATTAGAAAATATTATGATTTTAAAGAGGATAGTAGGTTACTTTAATTTAACGATATACTATATATAAGCGGGTTTTTTTGCTATTGTTCTTTTTCAAGTGCAACTAAGAATTTTTATCGACCACTACCCACAGATTTTATTGGTTAAAGAAATTTATACAGAATATATCTAAATCTATATTTTATTTGCTAAGCCGAAGTTCTCTTTTACCTTGCTCAATAAACCAGTACATTTATTACGAGATAAACTTTTAATTTAAACAATTTTAAAAATGCATTGTATCTTAGACACAACGAATCTCTTTTAGGAGAAAGGTAAACATATATTCCATCTATTACATCTTATTGACAGTTCTGCTCAGGACATCCGTGTTAAAGAGGGACTAGAGTGAACATATACGGATTCATTCATCATCTCAGGTCATCTTTATTCAAAAGAATTCGCCATTGGTGCACCATTATCAGCCTGCTGACAGAACGGACATCTCGAGAATTGATGGAGCACTTTCAAGAGATGTCGAACGATTTAGAGAAAAGTTTTGTTTGAACATTTCGCTGTCAGAAAAGGAAAACTTTTAAAATTTGGGATCAAGATGAATGCTAGAGCATGCAAGAAAGCTTTTCAAAATAAACAATACACTTCTATGCCCTGGTATGTTTATTTCAGAAGGTTTGACCAAAAAAAACTTCCTTAAGGTTACCGACAACCCTAAAATTGTGAATTTTGCCAAAAATTAAAATTTTTTATGATTTTATTTTATAACGCATCTTATTAGCTTTATAAAATACCAAGTTTATCATTTTCCGTTCACTAGAACAAACACTACAAGTGTTTTATCAAACGCAGATGCCATTACTTTGAGCAAAATGTCATACTTTAAAACGCGTTTTACTCGAAATTTGATTTTTTTTAAATAATCAAACGAGGTCAACGATTGCTAAAACGGTATTGAAAATAATCAACTGAAATTTTTTGTGTAAGTTAAGGAAATAGTAGATGTTTTAACCTTTAGATTTATCAATCATTGTTTTATTATAAAATTTACAGTCCCTTATGTTAGTATAATCACTGTTTTTTAAGCAATTTCATATAATAACTGAGATAAAGTGCTCTAGTGTTTGTAAAAATTAAAGTATGTCTTATCCTGAAGGGTCATTTCGACAATGAATAACATAGCAACACATCATAATTGAAAATTTATTCATAAGCCTTTGGTACAGAATGGACCGCGTTTATTTTTTTTTTTGTCAATTTTGACCCATTTTTGTTGTAATAATGTATTTTTCTCTTCTTAATTTTAGCATTTTTTCTTACAATGTTTTAAACAAATCTAGAAACAACAAAAAAATCCACATATCTCCATTTTTTTAAAAAAAAGTTGTCGGAAACCTTAATGTTCAATATCGTTTCAAATGCAACCTGCGTATATATCCGTCTCTCTCAACCGGTGCCTTTGTTCTCCCCGAACGTATATATACGTCTTACCAAAATGCGATCATTTTATGCTATTATTCTGCTATTATTATTCTGATATATATATTAATATTCTACTATTATTATTTTGCTATCTATTATTATACGCTGCTATCATTAAAATTATTCCGAAAGCTTTGAAATGCCATAAAATGACTCTGAGAGTGCTTAAGAAAGATTTACTTATAACAGAGAAACATTTGCTTATTTGTGTCTATTCTTTCCACCACCACCGCAGTACACTTACCGCATAAGCACGCCTAGGCAAAAAACGGTAGCACTGGAGAAAAAATCGCACAAATTTTAATCAGCAGTTAAGGGGTTAAGAAATTGTCATACATAATAGGGGTACATCAAACGATACATTATTAAACTTGAATTAAAATCCTCATGTTTTGTAGAAAAGGTAAGTGAACTGGATTGAACACTCGCATTCAAATATCATTATGATAATATAATCATGATTCGAAATTCCATTACATACATTCTATTCTGCAAAATCTCATTTGATCTTAATTGGAAAACAATTCGTAATTTTGATAGTCGATCGATAATAGAGAATGGCATTTGATTGGGAGCCTCATTCACCATACTTCTAAATGGTACCACATAAGGAGCTTGAAAATCAATTCAATTTTATGTACAAGAACCTCATTATTTCCCACAATGGTCTTTAATTATGGGTTTAAATTGATGTCAACCCTTTACAGGTAGCTCAGTACCTTATCAAGAGGATGTCATGATTCTTAATGACGTATGGAATAGTGGTTAGCATTGTCCCATTATAACAGCAAGGTCATCGGTTGTTTTAGGAACTTGCTTTCAGTTTAATTTCTTGAAAAATAAGTTGTGAGAATGTAGCAAGAGCAAGACATATTTTGCTTCTTCGATAAGAATATTAGAAAATACAGAAATTAATAATTATGCAACAAAAATACAATACAATCCTATTCTCTATGATGCCAAATAATACTTAATTCTTTAACTGTCAAGTTATTTTGATGATATTGGTACATACATTGAAAAATTCAAATGCATTGGAAAAATCGCGTTTAGCACAAAATAAAATACACTTAGAATTCATTTTGAATTACATGCTTAAAAATGTTTTGGTTTTTGTATCAATTTCATATTCGTTTGAAATGGCTGCCCCACAGAGTGATAGTGGTAAAGTTTGCTTCTAATGAAGTATTATTTTTTTTTTAAATAAATAAAAATTAGTACGAGCAAATAATTTTACACGAAACTGGAGGGGGGGGGGACTGAAATATTTTTTGATATTAAAAGAATTTCGTGTGAAAGGATATTGCAGAGTAAATTCCCCGTATATTGAACACAATTAAGTTTATGATAGAAAAATTTATTTACATACAAAAATATATATGCATATGTTTAATAAAAGTTAAAGAAACAAAAACATCCATGCGAACTTAATGAAATTTAATACGAAATTTTCATTGAGAAGCGAAACATTTATTGAATATGCGGAAAATAATCTGTTAGTTTTCTTTGCAATCTCTATTTTAGCATCAAACTGTCAACAAATCGTTTGATATCGTCTATTTTGTTATTCATTTCACCAATGGAATGTGCGTCTAAATAACTGCGCATACTTTTCCTTTTTCAGATGAAGTGGGAACAGGAGCAGCATTATTCATTTCATTTTTGTCTTCGGCATTTGCTTCAATAAAACATTTTGAACTTTGATTAAACTACCATGTCTTTGTTAGTCATAACTGTGGCTGTACTCACATTACCATCATCTGCTGCAACTAATTTTTTCGATGGTACACTAAGACAGTCCAATAATACAAAATATTTTTCAAACATTTAATTAAGTCTCGAGTAAGTTTCAAAATCCTCCTTCTTCCGAAGAGAAATCTCTTTTCTTGTTAAGATATTTTCGTTTCGTTTTAAGGGGGGGGGATTTCGTGTGCATGAAAATACGTAGTAGTTTGTTGGGACCGTAGTATTATTTTTTCGTGTTAAGAGGTCTCATGACCCTTAACATATATCTGTGCACTGGAAAAAAATATCCTTCTTGAAACCAATGTAACTTAGCAATAAAGCAAAAAAATCATTTGAAATTTTTATCACATGATAATCACATATATTTACATTCGTTCTCAAATTTCCGGAGAATTTGAGAAAAAATTAAAAAATTTATAACGAAATAAAAATTGGACAATTTTTCAAAAATTTGAAAATTAGTATTTTACAGCGCGCAAAATTCTGAAATACAAAATTGATCAAAATTTACAAAATTAACTTTACTTGATATAAAAATGTTCACTTTCAAAGTTATACAAACTTTAAAAAAATTTCGAGAAAAAAATATATTTTTTAAATACAATTTCAACGAAAATTTTAAAATTTTAAGAAAAAAATTAATTAAAATTCAAATTTAAAAAAATTTATTACTTTTTTTTTTGAAAATTGAAGTATAAGTTATGAAGAGCTATATTTTGAACACGTGTATGAAATTTCAAATTGATCTCATAAATAGTTTCTGAGAATTTCTGCGCGGAAGCTAAAATTTGTTGTTTTGAGAAAAATGAAGTTAAAGATACGAAAGAGATAGGGATTTTGTTTAAATTTCTCTAGTTATTTCTCAATAACTTCGGAACTTTTTACAGTATCAACAACATTTTGGTATCAAAATGCTCAAAAATGTTGAGGCTTTAACATATATTTTTTTCAAAAAATTGAAAAATTTGCAATTTAATAGTCTTTAGATCCTTATACAATACTTCATTTGCGCGTTAAACATGTTTCACTGTAGATCAGTAATTCAGTTTTGTTTGGTTTTGTGACGCTTAATTAACTTTTTCCGATATAGCTTGGGATTTGAGAAAAAGAGGAAGCCGAAATAAAGTCACCCGTGGTGTATTCGTGAATGACAATATGATGCATTCAAAATAAAAACTAAGCCGGCTGGGTGGCGTGGTTGGTTTGTCGCTCACCTTCTGCACCCAAGGTTGCGGGCTCTACCCCGGATCAAGTCGGCGGATTTTCGTGATGCAGAAAATTGACAGCGGTCATGTCGTAAGATTATAAGGCATGTAAAAGATCACTAGAGTGTCTGTTTGGCTTGGGCGCTCTCGGCAAATTTAAATCCTGGTACAAGTTTGCATCGTCAGAGCTCAGGTGCTTTCCTCTGTGGAGGAAACTGGGCGTCAAAATTACCTGCGGCGATTGGTATCCACCTATATAGCACGGCACTGAAGAGTGATACCATCTCCTGGGGATGTACTAGGTCTGGAATGGTAAAAATACTAATCCGCAGCATTGGATAAAAAAAATAGAAACTAATAATAGGGCGTCACCTTTTGGAGCACAAGTGCAGTGTCCGAAATCAACTCGAACATGACAATTAAAAGCTAAAGCAATGTTTAATTTTCAATTTAAATCTAGAAACTTCTTTATGTGTGCAATGTCTATCAGATTTTGCAATAAATAAAATTTGCCTGTGTAAAATCTATATATATGTATAAATAAATGTTTGTATGTGTATGAAATTGCTTCCCTCCAGTATCGTTCAACCGATCACTAGGAAAATTAGCATGTATATGTATTTGTTTGTGGAGAAGGTTTTTATGATATCTTCTTTGTTGCAGGTCCCCATCAGGTGCTGCTACAGCAAAGCCACTTCTGCACCGTTCAATCATTCGTCAAGCAGCCAACGTGGTCACCAAAAATGATGCCAACTTGGCTCTATTACCAACATTTCGCTATGTTTCCATTGTAATATAAGGAACAGCGTTGCTTAAGAATATTATAATTTTAACATAAAATAAATACAACAGAAAGTATTATTAAAGTATTACAAATCCAAATATAAATTATTTACACTATTTTAAGCTTTCATTACACATAACTTGTAACATTGTGTTACTTTTGTAAGCAGAGATCCGCTTAGGAAAGTGTTTTCAAAAATCGACCCATAAGAGAGTTACGGGGTGTTATAAATATTAAAAAAAATCCTTTTTATCAGCTATTACACCTTCAGACTTAAAACTTAACAAATAAGGAGGTTTTTTTTGTTCTCAGCTGAGATATGCAAAAAGTGTTTTTTTTTATTTGCAATTCACGTAAAGTTAACTCATTAAAAACTTATTTATCCTTCAATCTGAATTGTTTAATTTTTTAATTAACCCGTGCGAAGAACGGATGTACCAGCTAGTTTGACATAAATTGAAAATTTAAAAAAAAGTATTATTGATTTTACATTTTAAAATGCAAAGAAAGTGTATCTATAACTATATCTACCTACTTCTCAAAAATTTTAAGGAAGAAAGCAATGCAATGAAGAAAACTAGACCAGACATACATGTACGAAAATAAAATAGAAAAAGTACAGCGAATAAAATTACAATTTCTGCACGTATAACTTTTTTTAACATTATGTGTGCATTGATTTTTATACGAAGCTTTCTTCAATTTTTTGGTACACTTTAGATTATGGTTGTTTTTTTAACATAAGTCTGCGCGCAATTTTTGCAACATTAGTTAACGATATATATATATATATATATTTTTTTTTTTTTTTTTTTTTTTTTTTTTTTTTTTTTATATATATATATATATCCTTTGATTAATAAAGTGAATTAATTGAAGCATTTTCAAAATCGTTCGGTGTGTTTTCCAAATATTCAATATTTGTTTGTGTGTACAATTGGTAATTCATAATTTTTACTCATGGTATTTAAAATTTCTTGAAATGTATCTCTTTTGGTAGAACTTAAAGTATCCAACTACTTGCGGCATTTTTTTTTAATTGAGGTATGAGGATTTTTTGTGGAAGATTTATTTTGCACATTTTAAGAAAAAAACGCTAAAATTAAGAAGAGAAAAAGAAACTACTATTAATAAAAGGGGAAAAAATGGTAACAGTTTACAAAAAATAACATAAACAAGGCCCATTCTGTAACAAAAGTTTATAAACAAATTTTAATTTTTTTAATTCTGAAGTGTTATTCATTTTTGAAATGACCTCAGGATAATAGATATTTTAAATTTTACAAAACTAGAGCCCTGCATCTTAATTATTATATAAAATTGCTTATAAAAGCAGTGATTACATTAGGGACTGTAAATTTTGTAATGAAATAGTGATTGTTAAATCTGAAGGTTAAAACACTTCATCTACTGGACATGCATAAAAAATTTCAGTTAATAATTTTTAAAACTTTTTTAGCAATCTCTGTCTTTGCTTGAGCATTTTCGAAAAAGACACATTTGGAGTTAAACTCGGTTTAAGGTGCGACATCTTACTGAAAGTAATAGCATCTTTTACTAAAACACTTGTAGTTTTTGTTCTGAAGCACCGAAAATAAAATTGTCAATTTTTGGCTGAATTCACAATTTTAAGGTAGCCGGATACTTTAGTAAAAAAGCGCATATATAATTCATTGCATATATTTTTCATATTTACATATGGCCTCGGGTTATAAATCATGTTTATAATCACGTGTATACATATTGACTTATTTACATATAGTCAATTATCAGTGCATCAACAAAAAAGTAACTTTATTGCAACAATTGGTAAAAGAATATTGTAAACTGTAAATTATTCTTTGAAAAACTGTATTTCTAAGTAAATAAAATGCTTAAATGAAATTTTCAATAAATAAAACAAAACTATATATATTTCTAAAGTATTTTAAACACATAAATATTCAGTTAAAGAACAAATAGTTAATTGCGCATTATTATTATGCTTATTTAATTTGGTTTAAATCAATACGATATTAAACTTTTAAAAAATATATATGTTTTAAAGATGAAATATTATTTTTAGAAACACGCGGTTCCTTTGTTTAATATTTATTTTTAATAGTGCTATTGAGATTAATCAGCTCAATAAATTACTTTATGATCATCGTTCCCTTAAACTATAATTTATCAAGAATTAAGTATATCCATCAGTTAACAAGTTCAAAAGCTGTGTTAGGTATTATCAGAAGCTTTTAAGATGAAAACCCTATCTCAAAGCAGATTCAAAGAAGCTCTTAAAACTTAATCAGGCTATTACACACCACTTTGCCATTGTTCGCGATAAAAGAAAATAGCATTGACGTTGAACGTATTTTAAACTTCAAACCCAATTGATGTACTTACCCCCTATTCAGACAGTCTTGCTATGTTAGAGACGAGGGAAACTACTTTGTCCCAACATAATATTTTCTTTCAATAATAACGACCTCTTGAGGGAGGTAATAACCACACACTTGAGGTAATAAAGGGATTTATTAAGCCGCAAGAGTACAGGAATAATGAATTTTTAAGGATCCAGTCATCTATGTTAGCAAATCTCCAACAATGGATTAATTAAATATAGAATCATGCTTAGAAACAAAATAGTTGTTTCAGATTATTTAATTTTCGATTGCCTGCACACCAATGACACTAGTTTAAAGTCAGCAAAACAACTACTCCCAGTAAAACTGAAAGAGTAATCTTCTCTAAATATTAATTCGGAAAATTAAAATTGGAAGTAATTGCAACAGAAATCACATTTGGCTTACAAAATTTTTTTTCTTTTATAGTAAAAAATCTTTCTTTTACCCCCAAAAAATCATGGTAATAGTGATAATAGAGTGACATTGATTAAATAAAACGACGCATGCAATTATTTATTTATTAATGATTATAATTTATAATAATTATTAAAAAATGATTTTTATATAACTTTTAATGGAGGATTATGTTGATTCGCACATAATATAGAGCAAGAACCCACGACTGCCAGACCTTCGTTATTTTATAAAAGCTGCATGTTCCTCTGTGGATGTCACCAACACAGGTAAGAACGATCAGCGAGTATGAAGTTTGGATTGTGGTTATTAGGGCAGGTAACAGGTAGTAAAGGTGCATAAAATAGAACCTCTATTTCTATAAAGAATAAAGCTTAAATTTTAAAATATTTTCTTCGGAATAACATTAAAAATCACACCACCCATTGCTGGACACTTAGTATAGTTGCAACCCCCTGCCCTAACACCCCTAAACTTTAAAAAACTATTATATACTTTCGTTATAGTATAAAAGCTGAATTTTATATCTGTTACTTCAGGATTTATAGAAAATGTTACCTCAACAGCCAGCCAGTTTTAATGGTTTTTACATCTTGTCAGACATATCGATAGAGTGCTGTAGTAATAGTAAGGCAACACCTGTTCAAGCGGATGAAGTGAGATAGGGCGTTTAGTCTATTGCGATCGCTTAAGAAATCCATTGAAAAAATAGTTGTATAACGTTCATAAGCATTTTATATTAAGTAAAAATATTATATCATTATTACTAAGCACAAGAAAAGTATTAATATACGTAAAAAAATATTTAATCATTTCTAAAACTTTCATCATTGTCGTCGATATTTTCATCTTCGTCACTACTACTCTAGTCCGTTGCTTGATTGTCATCAATATCGTCTACTCCATCAGTTTCTGATAAAAAATTAAGCAAGTTTATACAATTATGAATAATTAAAAAATTATGTACAATAATGTGGCATAATAATTACATACCTGATTGAGTTTTGAGGGAATCACTGACAAAACTTGGTAGTTGATCCACTTCAAACCATTTAAAGTGGTATTTATCATTTTCCAATACCCAACTATTATTTTCTGGTTGATATGACAACGGACATGCCAGTTTAGAGCTAAATTTAGTGCCAGTCATTCGCTTCAAAAGGGTTTTTACATCTTAAGAAAAACGTTTAAAAAGTACGTTACCAAAATTTTTCTGGCGTGAATAATCATCGCCAAGGGTCGTCCAACTGGGGTTTTGACACGAATTTAGCCCATTAAGTCCAAGGAAAGATATAAAAAAATAACATATCAGTACGCAAAAGAACACTATGCTCAAAAGTTGTTTCGCGTGAGGCAAAAAGAGACTAGAAAACCCAAGGTGAGGGATATTGTTGAATTTCAGTTGTGTGATTTGGATTTCAAGAATGCGATGAAGAAGATGTAGAAACCTGGATGGCTTTCGATGCAGAAGTCTGTGGATTTCAAAGGCTAAATAATGACGAGATTGTGACTTCCGTGCAAGAAGAATCCAACCCTGTCGAAGATGAAACGGATGAAGACGAGGGCAACAACGACAACGAAAGTAGCAAGGGTCCATCAAATGCTGACGCGTTTCTGCGTTAGAGACAGCTATCGAGTGGTATGAACAACAATCAGAGTGCTGTCCTACTCAACTACTGCTGCTCAAGAGAATCAGAGACCTTGCAGCTAAAAAAACGAAGGTGTACAATGGTACAGCGAAAAATAAGGGATTATTTTCCATAATAAAGGTAAAATTGCCACATTTTGCACCTATTTTGCTTTTTATTCAAGCACGTTTCCCACATATGACGATTTTCAATATTCGTATAGTGCCCGGTTTTATATATTGCATGGACTGCATTTGGTTTTCGGTTATCCGAACAATCGCGTATCCGAACGGTGTCCGGTCCCAATTGATTCGAATAAACGACGTTCTACTGTATATCGTTCAAAACAAGATAAATGTATTTTTTTATTTCAAACTGGCTTTTTTGCATGTTTTTTTTCTTTTATATCTTACATAAGTTTTTTTATAGAGAGAACAATAGAACACTCTATTAAAAAATTCATCCCGCAAATTGCTTATTACTATCTCTTACTTTAATTGAGTATAAAAGAAAGCTGAGTCTTCAGAAAACAGCGCTTTGTTTCGTATTTGAATTTCATGAGTTTAATTACGGTATTTATGTGGGGGGAAATTACCACTTGGTTTTATTTATAACATGACAGTAAGAAATTGACACAAACAAGCATTTTTTAACCACCTGGAGAGGAAAAGATAAGTTGAATGAGCAATCAAAAAACTTCTTACATTCTTTAAAACTTTTTTAACAGGAAAAAAAACGTGAAAAAATATAGTCTTTTTGTGTTTTCAGAGCTGGTAATTAGTGGTGTTGAAGTAATTAAGCATAAAGGACCACCTGTATTTTAAGAGATAATCTTACACCAAACAAGTAAAAAATACTTAACTATTGAATATTTTAATTAGGTTTTGTTTTTTAGGATATGCATTGTACTTTAAGTCTGACATATTATGATGATAATGTTTTTTAAACTAAATTTGAAACAAAAGGAAAATTAAAACGCAAATTTATGAAATTCTATAAAAATTTGTTTATTTTTTAATTATCGTGTGAGTTATTATTTTCCTTTTAACTTTTACTTATCGTGTGAGTGAATTTTCTTTGTGCTGACACTTTCGACATAAAGGGAATTTTTCTTATATTTATAAGATGTATATAAATACTTGGTTATGTATTTATATGCGATGTCGTTATATATATTTTCATTATTATTTATAACACTTATTGAATGTATATTTGGTTAACTGTCAACGCAGTCATTTATCCCTGTAATGGGGCGATAAATGAGTACCTAGCTTGTGATATTCGGCTATGCCTACTTCCCTCTAATCCCCCTTGTCTACTCTCGAACCCGGCTAGAAGTGTGGGAGCAACTAAATTATCAGAAGACATGATTCACTAAAATTATTTTATTGTCACACTTATCAACACAAGCACAATAATAATCCAATTAAGATAGCCTTATCACTATTTAGAACGCGAAGGTGAGACCAGTTAGCCTATAGATAGTATTACGGACACTCAACTAATTTCTACGATAACTTATACAAGTTCGTTTTAAACTCCGACGCACCCTAATCAATTACTCTCTAACTTCTATTTAAATAATACGCACAATACCTGTACTTTTGAAGAGCAGAAGTCCTACAGTCGAGGCCTTGAGCACTAATATATATCTTGATCAGCCCACATCCAAGTGATCCTCAATTTGGATATCTTCAGTTCTCACTTTAATAATCTTATGTAGATTCGCACTTCAATAACTCACGATCCTCCTTTCACTAACTTATCGATCCACATATCTCTAACTATCAAAATTCGCGAATACAGAATTTATATAATAAACTTAGTTTGCATAATCACGTTTTCTTACCTTCGGTAAAAGTTGGTTGAGTAAAATATTTCCCTAAAAGAGTCCCCAATGAGTAAGTGGAAGGAACCGTATAAATTCGTCACAAGCTTGCTTGAGAAATAAATACTGAGGGTCACATCTGCTAATGAATCACAGCACCCAAGGTCACGAAACCCGAGTTGGGCACAGTAGGCCTTGGCTCACATGAGCTGTTGCGCCACTGAGTTAAGTTAAAAATTGAATGCGTATTAACCCCTTAACTACCGATTGGAAGTCACGTAATTCGTTATCCATTGCCACCATTTTTCGCATGGGGGCGAATTTGTGGTGTATTGGGGGGAAAGAAAAGGCAAAAATAAAATTTGTCTCTATCGTACTTATAAGATATAATTAATACTACGGTATCATTCTTCTGCTTTATCATAAATATATAAGTGTACTGGTACCCGAATGTGTGCGTGTATATTTTTGGAACTTTTTGCAGAATCAACATAGTTAATGATTTCCATTAATATTTTGGTGTTATTTTCTATTTGTTTGATCAATAATTATTTTCAGAGTAAGTAGGCAATGTAACCATAACTTCAATACCTTATCTGTGAGCTATATATCTCACATTTAATAATAAGAAATAGTATTAATACTCTCAAAAAACATGCACACTGAAATTATAACTATATATACGTGTGGGAGAAGGAGAAATTAAATACAAAAATACTGGTCTTAGATTTCTTATTGAATTTCTTATATTTTGAATGTCATCTTATTTTAAGAAGGATTTTTTTTTTTTACGTTTTACTAAACACATTCTAACTATCTTCTATAATGGGGGGGGGGCATTATAAGCAAAGGAAAACAAAAGAAAACTTGTTATTAATTTTGATTACAACAAGTTATATAAAAAAAATTAAGTCAATACCTACTTAGGTCGACAAACAAATTTTTATTTTAGTTGTTTTTCATTAAATAGTTACAATCAATATAAACATGTATATGCATATGGCAGAAACACTATATTAAGTAACAAAGTAGATAGTGATTTTCTTTGCACAATTTTCCTTTTTTCTTTCTATGTATGGCACTGGACTATGTTTTGTTTGTTACTATTTATTCATTAATTAAATTTAATTTTCTAATAAAATAGTATGGTAAAAAAGAAATCGCATCTGCGAGAATAAGTCCATCCCAGGTGGGATTAGGACGCACTACCTTTGAATTAGTGTTCCATTGCGCTACAGGGACACAACGAACGATTTTCTTTCTATATATGCAATTAGACTACTATTTTGTGATGTTACTATTCATTCATTTTTTAATTTAATTATTGAATTAATATTTGAAAAAACTGTTAACATCAAGCGTCCTCCACTACAAGCTTAACAAATGTATTTGAACTTGAATGGATGAATAGAAAGTATTTTATTAACGATTGGAAATTCGAACAAGATATATAAATATATATATGCTGGGGGCGCCACTGCATGCCGTCTGACCTAACTCCACTGGCTTCGGAAGGAGGTGAGTGGCAATCACCCAGATAGACTGAGAGAAGAGAGGAGCAAGATAGAACCACGCCGACAGAGAAATAATCCCTTTTCAAAATAATGAAAGCCATTTAGGCAACGACGCGCGTTTAAATGTTTTAAAATAGTTATTGTTTTGTCCCATTTTATAATTATTGTTAAAATAAAAAGTTTTTTTTTTGTTAATTATTAGTAATCTCTAACCCTTTAACAAACATCAACATAACTTTTAAATATATATAAGGGATATATATATATATATATATATATATGTCGTGTTTTTCGAGTGATCATCCAGACAATATTTTTAACCGTCTTTATTCCATGAGATCATTTTGTAATCTGTTTGTAAGAGAGAGAGAGAGAGACGGACACGTGTTAACCATATGAATCGGCGCCCCCCTCAGAAATTATATGCTCCTCAAGAACGCTTCTGATTCAAGAGGTATACTTGAGATTTTAAGTGTGACATATAGGTAATAAAAATTAATGGTAGGAGCGGCGAAGATGTTTAAAAGCCATGTGTTATATTTTCCCGAACTGGGTCATAAATTTAATACGTGAAGATGTAACTGGAAGATAAAAGTTAGAAGTGGACTAGTGATTTAGTTTTAGATCTAATTTAATTATCCTTACATTTATATATATATATATATATATATATATATATATATATATATTAATGTATTCATTAATTTAAAAATATTTTAATCAATTATGAACAATTGGATACCAACTCCAACTTTATATTTTGTAAGTCTTTTAATTGTATCTATATGTTGAATTGTAAAAAATGTAATTATAAATATATTGGTTAGACTTCTACACACTTAAATATTCGAATTAATCTTCACAGATCTCATACTAAACATTATATTAATAAATATAATAACAATAATATTGAAATAAGACACTTTCACCTGCATGGTTTTGATAATATTGATATATCCATTCTTAGAATAGTTCCCTTTTTAAAAGATAGATTATGGTGGGAAAACCATTTTATTCATTTCTATAATACAACATATCCACATGGACCGAACATATTATATAATGGCAAAAATGTTCTGCAATGCATACAGCAAAAAGATAACAGATATTTTTTTTTATAATTGTCATAATAATAATATTAATAAAATAGCCAAGAGAACAAAAAGAGGTAAAAGGAATAAAATAAAAAGTAGAGATTCCAAGGATGTTACAGCTAAAATTAATGAATTCTGTAGTGATTTTGAAACTGTTTATAACATTAATCAAATAAAAAATTTCATGTTTGGTTTGAACAAAAAGGAAATCAAACTTTTTAATTATATACTTAGTTACGATAATTTTAAAGACTGTCAAGCCTTACATGTTATGAAAGATTTTTGTAATTTCTTAATCAGTAAGTTTAATATATCAATACATGATAATGTTTTAAATTCTACAACTGAATACTGTAACATCCTTTTCATGAATAAATCCTATAATTATGTAAACATTACTAAAATGTTTGAGAAGTATATTCAATTTTTCCCAGTAAAAAACATTATCATTAAAAAGGCATTTAAATATAATAAGAAAATTTGTAGATCCATCTTTAACTACAATTCTTTTGATTTGCAACATAATAATATTGTATGTAATTTTCATAATTATGTAGATTTCATTGATGAACATCATAAACATGTCACATATCTGGTAATTTAAGTATTATTAAAGATAAAACTCTTAGAGAAATAATGGTTAAGGGTACAGGCTTTAGAATAATGCGCTCTAATAATAATAAAGCTATTAAAGCACAAATTTCTAAAGATATTAATAACTTCATTACAAAAATAGCAATTAAATACAACTTTCCTTTCGAAGCATTCAATGAGTTTAAATGCAAAGTTTTGAGTGAGTTACTTAATCTTAACTATAAAACTGATCAAAATATTTCTTACAAAGATATAAAACACCAAATTTCAAATCTTCAAAAAGATTTCATTATTGCATATATTGATAAAGTTCCTTGCAACTATGCAATCATTTGCAAATGGTTTTATAACTTTATACTTAACAAACAGTTTCAAAACAATAAGGCGTTTATTAAATCTAATAGCAGCAATAGAGAAAGCATTAACCATATTTCAGCTTTTTGTAAAAACCTAGATTTATATACAAAGAATATCAATTTTCCTAGTATTTTTCTGACACTAAAATTTCATAAGTGTCCAATTAAATTTAGAACCATTACTAATGGTTTTAATACCTGTATTACACGACAAGGCAAAGTGTTGCAAAAAGTTATACAACACACTCTAGACAATATCTCAAACTCCATTATTGTAAAGAATAGTAAAGATAACGTTGAGAACATGCAAGGTAAGAGTATTAAATCTTTGCATAGTTTTGACTTTGAAGACTTATTCAACTCTATTGATATAGAAGGTATGATTAAAGTACTTAAAAATGTTTATATTAAAAATTCAATAAATAAATTGATAAACTATGATAAATATAATACTATTATACAATTTGTTTTGAAAGAAAATTACATATTTCATAATAACTCTTATTATCAACAAAATAAAGGTCTGCCACAGGGTGGCCCAGCAAGTAATAGTCTGGCTAATATCTATTTACACTATTATGAGAATGAAAAAATTGATACAGACTCTTGTTACTTTTTAGATGCATCGATGATTTAATTATTTTCAGTAATAAAGGTGACTTTACTCCTATTTTTAATTAATATCCACCCTACTTGAAATTAATAAAAACCAATTGCAATGTAGAGTCAGCAATTTTCCTTGATCTAGAATTAAAAGTTGGAAATAATATGCTAAAAAGTAATACTTTTGATAAAAGGGACTCTTTTGATTTTAATGTTACAAAAATGCCATATTGGAATAGTACCCTTCACATTTCAATTTTTAGAAATATAATTCAAAATTATATAAAAAGAAATAATGATTTAGTATCTGAAGAAGTATTGAGAATTAATAATTATAAAAAATTCTGTCAAAGTTGCCTAGACTATAACTATCCAGCTAATTTTATATATAAATATATTTCTTCAAAGTTATAGCTATTTAATTATTTTTATTTAATGTATTCATTTCTATTTAGTTTATAGTATATAATTTTCTTAATATATATTCTTATATTAAGTTTAGTTACTGAAAATATATATAGATGGCGCCATTATTCTTAGTTTTGCTGTTTTTTATGCATTGAGTCAGTACACTCGTAGAATCTGTATACATCGGGTAAGATTATAGTTTCTTTGCTCATTTACATTATTGTTAATTATGGTTATATTCATTACTAACCTCTCTTGCAAATATTTTTGTTTATACATATTTATATTTGTCTATTTCTTCCGGATTCCTATAGTAATTTAATATTGCAATTTCTATTCTATTGCTGTTATATTCACCCACGTGGGTTTAAGGCTTTTGCCTTGGTTTATATCTGGAGCTATTATGTCGAAAATTTCTGCTCAAGGAGAAGGTTGAGATCTCTCAAAACATTGTTTAATCCTGTTTCACTGTCCTAAACCAGTGACAGCTCGGGAAATCATAATAGTTTTTTCCACTCTAGCTAAATTTCTCTTTTCTGGTTTGTCATGGTTCCATGTTCTTGGTTCTTTCGGTCTGATCTTAAGATTCTTAGGATTTATTAGTCTTCTTTTTAATTTATTTACTGCTATATATATATATAAATTTGTAAAAGTAGAAAAAGGAAAAAACAGAAGAAAAAAGATTTTGCTGTTAAAATGAAATTTCATTTTTTTAAACAGAAGATATTTGTGTTTGTGTTTTATATGAAATGTTAATTTATCTTCCAAATTACCTAAAATTAATGAATACAATAGCAGTAAAAATTAAATTTGCTTTTCTAGTGTTTATCTATTTAAACAATGTTTTTTTATGTTTTAAATAGAAGTATTAGAAATTTTCAATTTTATTGTCAGCTATAATATTTAGTGTCGATACGTTCTATTCCCACATTTAATTTCGCACAAAAAAAATTCAGTTAAACATCAAAAAATACTTGATGTTCAACTTTTTAATATTGAACTTAACGGATTTTTTTTTACTGACGTTTGTGATTTTCTTCTTAAACATGTCAGACATGACGTTTCAATTTAAAATTCAGCCGACTCGTAACACGAAAATTCAATTACGAGCTTATCAATTACGATTCATCAGATCTCGAAAAGAAGAAAAGTAAAGACGGATAAGATTTAAGAGAGAGTGTGAAATGCTTTAAAAATTAAAGGGAAAAATGTGACAGCTTTTTTTAATTATTTTTTCTTTCGGGATTTCATTTATATCAAATGGAAAGGCAAAGCATTACTTTAGTTTATTTATAAGAACTTTCTCTTATATTTTGTTTTATAGAAAAAGGTTAGAATTAAGGTATACATATGGGTGTATAAAACAGAGATAAACAGAAAGAAAAAACAGGCACTTTAAATTTTTTCTAATATTCTTAAGACTTTTTTTGTTATTTGTCATTCAATTCCTACAATTCGTTTTTACTCTCTCCCTATATATATATATCTTGTTCAAATTTTCAATCGTTAATAAAATACTTTCTATTCATCCACATTCAAGTTCAAATATATTTTTTTAAACTTGCCGTGAAGGGAACTTGATATCCACACAGATTTTTCAAATATTAATTCAGTAATTAAATTTAATTAATTAATTTTCATTTTATATGAGAGAAAAAAATTAAATTTGTCCCGAATGAATGCAATAGATGGCGACAGTATGCGTTGATTATCCAACTACCAGATATGGAAAATTGCAAAGAAATTCGCATTCTATTTTTCCATTTAATACTGTGATTCTGCCATAAGTGTGCATATGCATATTTGTATTAAAGTAATTAAAATTTAAAAAAATTGTTGATCTAAGTACGAATTGACTTAATTTTTTTATATATTATTTGCTTAGATGTTAAAATCGCAATTAATATTAAAACCTCTAATTAAATAATGCTCTAAATCTTAAATCAAAAAGAACTTTTGTTTTAAAAAGATCCGATTTTTGTTAACTTTAATTTTTATTTGAAATAAAATAAGAACGAGCGATTCCATTATTTAATGAATAATCTTTAATTTTACACAGGGAATCTAAAAGCTCAATTAGCTACGAAACTGCCAAAAAAAAAAATTACTAGCTACTTCTTTTTGTCTTTAGAACCAGACACGCAAAAACACATTGACAACATTCAAGCGTTTTTATAGTATCCTCTGGATAAGAGAATTAAGTTAATTAAGCTCTTACAAAAACGTCCGTCAAGCAATTACAAAATAAATAAATAAAAATTAAAGATTTTTTTTTTTTACTTTTATAGTGTAATTAGGGAAAGTGAAGGCTGACAAATCACATTAATTTTAGAAGACTACCGTTCATTTGTTCATTTTAAAACCTGTTTGTTATCTCTCTTATAAAAAAAAGTTGGCAATCATCGATTTTTTTTTAAAGTTAGGTTTGGCCATTTAGCTAAGTGGTTTAATTTTTATTTTTAGTTCTTCTTTTACGATACGGTTTCAATTTTTTTATTCAGGTGCAAAATGCGTAAAAAAATAATGAGATTAAATTAATACATGATTTTTTTTTATGTTTCTTAGGTTGCATTTTGTAGGATTTTCTTATCGCACGAAATTTGATACTGCTTGGAAAATTGGGGTGATTATGTAAATTACACTAATGATAAATTACTATAAATGTGTTTCATTTATGTATTTTTGATATTTTTGTATTATTTTCCATTGTATTAATTTTCCAATTAATAAAATTATTGCTATGGCATATTTCATTTTTTTAAAATTTTATTCTTATGAATATACCGGTTTTCTTTGTATTAGAAGGAAATGAATAGAAATGAAAATTCTAATAATCCAGGCCATCAAATACTTACATACTTTTGCACATATGTTTAAAAAAATTTAAGAGTTCTATTTGTTATTTTCTTTGTTTTTATTATCGTATTTTTCTTTCATATTTAACTGCATCTAACATATGTGCTTAACTTCATCTTCTGCAAATTTAGATGAGTAACATAAATAATTTTTGAAATATCAGTCTCCCCTCTTCCTCACTTGAAACGGATCCCTAAGCAAAAGAAACATTTCCCCCCAAATCTTAAGGTGTAATAGTTAAAAGAGGAGATTTAGTATTAAATAGTCAAATCTGCAGGCAAAATACTTTTAAAAAATATGGATTTTTTTATCTATTACGTCGCCGCAAACCAACCTACTTGCTTTTGGGAATCGATTCTCGGAAAACTCGTTCATGTCCGATATCTAGAAAACAAATTATACATATTTGCTAAATTTCAAGTCTCTATACCAAGGGATGACACCTTAATAGCTGCGAGGCGTCAAAACAATATAATATGATTCAGAGTGTCATGCAGTAGGGCAGTGATTCTCAAACTTTCAATATTTGCAACCCAGAATTCAATCATGATTTTCACCGCCCCCCCTTCCATACAATAACAATGTATTGAATTAAATATTACTATACTTTCCCTTTAAAACTACAACACGACTTTAACCTCTTAAGTACCACTGGCGTGCATAAAAGTCTCGCTCAACTAATGCGCTGATTGCCCCGGACTTATATATACGTCTTTCCGAAGTACGATCTTTTCAGTGAATTTTTCTCCTTAAAATATTTCGAAGGCTTTGGAAGGCAATAAAATGACCTTGACAGTGTTTGTGGAGGACTGACTTTTTTCAGAAGATTTGCTTATTTATTCTTTTTCTACACCCTGCCTTCCCAATACACCGCATACTCTCGTCAACATGTTAAACGATGACATTGGGGAGATCGCGTAATTTTTAATCGGCATTTGAGGGATTAATTACAAACCGTACAAATTATTAAGATAAGTATTAATTTTACCGTCCATCCGGTATAGTGGTTAGTGACGCTAAGTACGATTCCGTAGGGCTTGGGTTGGAACCCCGGAGATGTTTGTGTTATAATCCTTCTTTCTTTTGTGATGTGTGCTGCAGGCTTAGGCTATGCAAGCAGCCGTGTGATATTTTGTGGTGCACGGAGTTATAAATGTTCTAAAAAAAGTGTTAACATATATAATTTTACATATAAGAAGCCTATGGGGTCACTGGTAATTAATAAACTTGTTCTTTACTTAGAATTGTTAAATTAATTATAAAATGCATTGCGCAGTACTTATATATTTTTGAGTATCTTATATCAGTGTGAATGTGTATTTTATTTTTTATTATGTCAGAATGTATCCGTTGTTTACTTTCAGTAAATTAATAATTTTTAAAAATAATCTTTTGTTTTCGCCTTTTTAATGTGCTCGCCCCCCTTGTAGGGTTATCACGCCCCACAGTTTGAGAAACACTGCAGTAGGGAATATATGAAATAATTCGATTCCCACGGGGCAAGAAATTCTGAGTCGAGGAAAAGATCAGAAATACAAATTTATAGTTTTATTATATATGTAATTTTGTATTACTTAAAGATAATCATATTAACTTAAAAGTAATCAATATAAAAATATATTCCTTTAACATGAATAAAAAATTAAGATATGTACGTACAATATGTATCCTTATTATATAACAAATAACAACGTAAAATATAAGTATTACTTTCAAAAAAGTTTTTTTTTAAAAAAATCGTTAATTTTCATGCAAATCTCATCCTTGCAAAGCTCTACTAAATATCGCAATATCAGCGCTATAATTTGAGACTTTTCACTTGACGCATGATTCTGAATATTCAGTATTTGAGCCACTTTTTTTGTGGATTCAAAATATATATCATATGAGAAAGAATTCGTTCACAGATAAATGTAAAACCAAAAGAAGCAAAGTAGATCACATGCAATTTTCTTCAAATATTTAAATCTCTCCAACAATGACATGCAGCTGTCGGTATTGATGCGACGTTATTTCTGTTGAAACCCGATTCATCTCAATTTAATTTCGCATCATTATTAATTTAAGATTAGTTAAAATAATAGAAGATACGTTTATTTACTTAAAGAAATTTTATTTATTGACTGACATAATTGTGATAAAGAAAATACAGAAATCAACCACTTTTCTGAAAGATGGAATCCCCATTTTAGTAATAATAATTTATTTTTCTCTTCTTAATTTTAATATATATTTCTTAAAATGTACTAAACAAATCTAAAAACCACAAAAAATCCCCATATCTCCAAAAAGAGTTGTCACAAGTAGTCGGATACCTTAAACGTTCATTGTTGGGGATAACATCTTTAAAACGAAACAAAAAAAGATAACTTTTTAAATGGGGAGTTGCCATTTTTTCTTTCTTTCTTTTTTTTAGCAATATACAAAGGTAAATGTTTTAAAAAATCCGCGTGTCTTGTTTCCCATTTGAATTAGAGAAGCTTAATTACCGTGAAAAAACTTATTTAAGTGAACAAAAAACGGCTATCGCCTCTTGGGTTAATTTGCAGTTTATCAGGAAAAAAATTAATGTTCCCAAGTTTTTTATATCCCTAGGGAAGACAATGGTCTGATTGGGCAATTAGCAAACATCTGAGAAGATAAAAAATTAATGAAAAACGTGATAATGTTTTTTGTATGCCCACGCAATAATTAGAGGAAACATAGACCTTTACAAAATAGATCTTAATTTATAACGGTTTTTGAGGGGTAGTTTAACAACATGAAAGGTATTGAAAAACCTTTTTTAGTCATCGATTTTTTTATCAAGTCTTATTGTTTTAATTAAAGATTCATGATTTCTATAGTTTTATTCTCTGTGAATATAATAATAATTTAGAACTAGAATTTAAAGAACATTTTCTATTTTCTTTTATTTGTTTGCTAGAATTTATTATCAGTTTTTTGTAACCTAAAATGAAATTCATTTGTTCGTGGAGTATCTTCAACTCTTTCTTAATATTTTAGTATTTTAACTTAGTGGGATTTTGCATTTGATTCCCATTTCTTACTAGTTTTAGTTCTACTGTTTTGTTCTGTTTGTTTTTTAATAGACTTAAGGTATCCGACTGGTTGCGACAAACTATTTTTAAAAAAAGGGATAATATGGGGATTTTTTTTTTGTTATTTTTAGATTTATTTAGCATAGGTTAAGAAAAATATGCTAAAATTAAGAAGAGACAAAGAAATTATTAATTCTAAAATGGGAAAAAATAGGTAAAAATTTACATTAGCATAAACGCGGCCCATTCTGTACCAAAGGTGTATAAACAAAATTTCAATTTTAGCAATTTGACAATTTCTAAGTCATTCAATTATCAAATGACCTCCAGAAAAAGAGATATTTTCTACTTTACAAAAGCAAGAGCACTTTATCTGAGTTATTATATGAAATTGTTTACAAAAACAGTAATTATATTCACACATAAGGGACTGTTAATTTTGTAATAAAATAGTGATAGATAAATATGAAGTTTTAAACAATTCTACTATTATACAGAACTTACACAAAAAGTTTCATTTAAAATTTTCAAAACATTTTTAGCAATCGCTGGCCCCGTTTGATAATTTTCAAAAAATCACATTTCGAGTAAAACGCATTTTAAGGTATGGCATCTTGCTTAAAGTAATGCTATCTGCTTTTACTAAAATACTTGTAGCATTTGTTTTAGTAAACGGAAAATGATAAACTTGATATTTTTATAAAGCTAATAAGATGACGTATAAAATAAAATGGTAAAAAAGAATTTGTCCGTTTTTAGCAAAATTCACAATTTTACGGTTGTTTTTAGGTGTACCTTAATGCTTTTTTTTTTTAAAAAAAAGGGCATTAATTTTACAACCGCGTATAATGTGCACCCGTATAAACATAGATCTTATAATTGTGTTAAAAGTGCGCATACGTTACATTTTACGGTAATTTTCCCTTATCATCAATTCTTTGTTATTAAATCGTGAAATAGTACTTAGTACTATTTGTTATTCAAAATGCTTTTTCTTCCACTACAATAATATACTTACTCGATACATTTATTATATTTAACTACTTTTAATATACACTCATGTCCATAAATTAAGGATAATGAAGTTCAGGCAAAGAAAGAGACAGAAGCAAAACAAATTTGACTTATTTGTAAAGTCTATTTATTAAACAAAAGGTAAAAAGCAAAAAAAGATGATATATGTTTGACATAATTAATAGAAACTGCGATTTTTACTCCCTGGAGCAAATTTCAAAAAAGAACCTATTTACAAAAAACAGTATAACAGGGTTAGTATGATGGTTAATACGGAGTATGTCTCCTGGACGATGCAATACAGGCCTTACAACGCCTACGCATGCTGAGAATCAAATTATCAATCTGATCATAGGAAATATTACACCACTCATCAAGCAATGCCCTCCGAAGTTTCGGTAGACAGGTGGGAGGGAGTTCACGGGCTGCAACTCGTCGGCCAAGCATATCCCACACATGCTCTATTGGATTCAAGTCCGGTGAGTATGCTGGTCAATCCATACGGGTTATATCCTCCGATTGAAGGCATTCGTCTACAATGTTTGCACGGGGAGGACGGGCGTTGTCATCCATAAACAGAAATTCAGCACCCATGGCGCACCGAAACAAACGTACATGTTGTTCCAGAATGACATCCCGATAGATGTGGCCTGCCATCGTTACACTTTGAACTTGCAGGTCAGTTCTGGAACCAAGAATAATTCCTCCCCAAACGAGCAATCCTGCACTACCGTAACGGTGTCGTTTAATAGTGTTCTCTTGGTGGTAACGGGTACCTGGCGCTCTCCATATGAAAGTCCGGCGAGAATCAGACTGCAAACTAAACCTGGACTCGTCGGAAAACATCACACAATACCACTGTTGCGGTGTCCACATTGCATGCTCTCTACTCCAGGATAATCGCAGGCGACAGTGAGTTGCGGTAAGGGGAACACATCTGACAGGCCTACGAGCATATAGACCAATGTGCCCCAAGCGTGTGTACACGGTCTGCCTTGAAAATGTCGTACCGGTAGCTGAAGAGAGCCGACGAGACAGGTCTGATGCTGCGATCCGTCTGTTTCTTTGGCAGTAACTGCCAAATACTGGTCCTCATTCGGCGCTGTAATTCGGGGGCGACCTGTGCTGTAACATCTACTCACATTACCATCATCTTGGAATCGTTGCCAAAGCCTGGAGATGATACTCTGGGCGATTCCAAGTTCCTCGGATACTTCCGGTTGGGTACATTCACATTCCAGTCGTCCGATAATTCAACCACGTAAAAAATCATCCAAATGCTGCCTTTGTGCCATAACTATGCGGTTATTGCACTGAAAGGCTTTTAAATCGCTTGTGAACAATTTTACTTCTTTGCCACCATTCCTTATATACCCTTCTCTTACACTCTCGTCATTGTGACGTACTATCCGCGCCATCTGGTGGTTTCCTATAATTTGCATATTCTTCTTCAAGATGTGTGTGATAATTCTACAGGTGAAAGTTTTATTTTATTGTTCAATTTCTGTGTGATTCTTAATTATCCTTAATTTATGGACATGAGTATACAAAAAAATACCTTTAGTGACATACAAAGCTATGGAGCAAAAACCGATAGAAAAACCCAAGTATTATTATAATATTTTTATTCATCCAGCATCAAAATAATAAAGAAATTCAATCACATTTTAAAATTTTTGCTTAGTTGATTAGCAAATACAAAAAAGGTGTTACATTTATTAATAAAGTACAATCGTAAATTACATCAAGATAAACTTTCATGAAAGTTCTTTTGTTTATTGAATGCAATAAAAAGAGCCCGGATTACTATACAATCACGCAAACTTGCAGTATAAGAAAATAACATAGATTCAATTTTTTCAACGAATTTGAAGCAACAAATTAAAATTCCTCTAAATTAAAAATGGATAACTTATCTGTTTTTGATTGATGTTGTTTTATCTAAATTGATCCAATTAGCAGAACCACACGGAAAAAAAACTGGCCGTTAATCGCCTTTTCTTTCTACTTATCTTTGTTAGGAGAGCCATTCATCAAGATCAAAAACAAAGACGAAAATCTAATTTAAGAACTAAGATCCCAATACGCTACTGAGAAGGTTTTGCTTAGCATTATTTCACGCACAATAAAAACAATATTAATCTTAATTTTTAACGTAGGTAATTAGTTTAATGGTCTTGTGAAACATTTTCTTAAAGTAACAGGTTTCTTTCCCTGGATGAGAGGAATATCGGAATGAAATTTTAATTATAATATGTCTTCTGGAGTGGTGATTTAGGCACATAATTTGAATCTTTTTAGAAAAAAAGGAGATAATTTAGTAAAAAATGAAAGTTTTGAGCCTTTTTTTAATAACAAGTAACTTAACTAAAGAATTTTATGTTTAAATTACTTTTTCGAACTTTTATAGGTAGTATATACTACACTTCTCAGTTATTTCCATTATTGTTGCTGACTGTTAATATTTTAATAAGATACATTAAGAATTCATCTTGAAAATCCATATAACACAAGATGAATTTTCTAGTTATTATACAGCGGTTCTATCAGTTCAAATTTGATACACTTATTTTTTTTGATTTAAATAAGGTTAAATAAAAAAAAACACTACCCATTTTAAGTTTCAAATTTTTATAACAGTATAAACAATTACGAAAGAACTCTTGAGTTACTAGCTCCTTAGAGAATTTCTAAGCCTCTGGAGCATTTTACCGAAATCCAGAGACATAAATGTACTGCAAAAATCCAAAGAAACCCTGACATCAACAGAAATCCATACACTCCAGATATATATGTTGCGTTTAGTTTGAAATGGGTTCTATGCCAAATCCCCAATTGTTGCATTTAGGTTGTTTCGTTAGCTAGTAATGATTAGGTAACAAAACTGTTTATTCTAACTATAACAAAGAAAAGGGGACTACACAATTACACAAATAACATTTAAACGCGCATCGTTACTAAGTGGATAATGTTCGTCTTTTAAGTATACTTTGTTACTTTTTTCCTCTGTGTCGCCCTTCTCACTCTCTCTAACTCTCTGTTCGTTCTTTCTCACGTCGTTCCAGTGCCTGTTCTGAGTCTGAAAGTCGAAGCACGCATCACTCAGTCGCGAGTCATGATGCCGGCAAGTGCAGCCGGCAATCATACTATATATAACTATATATAGTTATATATATACTATATATATATACTATATATATATATATATATTATATATATATATATATATTTTCATACTATATATAACTAATAATTATTTCAAAAATATAATTTATAAATGTAGAGAAGATAACTCTGTTATTTTTAAAATATTGTGGGTGATTTGTTTCAAAGTTACTGGAGAGCTAAATCTTTGTCAGCAATAAGACCGGGAAATACTGCTAAGTAAGAAAGTGCATGTAATCTTTAAAAAAATCAACATTATTTGCGACCAGTAACTTTCTACTTCAATTCCAAAAGCATACGCAGTTGAAGTAATTTTCTTGTCATAAAATATTGTGACCATAATAGCTGCAGCAGGAATAAGGAAAATAACTCGCATCTAAATTGAGTATTCTTTCTTCTGTACAAGGAAGTAAATACTGCAGTTTGAGAAGCAGAATGCTCAAGCGCCTTCGTGCGTTCGACGCATTAAAAAAATAAATTACTGAAGTTAGGATTGCTTTCACAGAAAAGCCTGAAATTTTCATTGAAATTACAATCTCTTTCCGAAGTTTGCATTTCAGTGAAGAAAATATATCAAAATAAAATAAAATCATCAATAAAAAAAATACCAGAAAGTGGTGTTGATTTTCGTAAGGACAAATATATAATGACATAACTTTCTGCTGACTAGCTTACTGCTTACTTCAATTAATATTGCTTATATTATGAACTAGCACATGTGCTAAATATCCATGTTCTAATAGCAAATTTATTGAAAGGAATAATCACATTGCTACACTCATAAATCATTTAAGCAGATACTGCGGATTTAAAACATGTGAAACGTAACTTTTTTTTTACTTTGAATGATACGCAAGTTTGGTCAACTATTAAAAGTACTTGGTGATTCGTTACCAGAACCATCCAAATTGCCGAGTTTTTAGGGGGGGGGGTACAGAGACGATTCGGAATCGCATAGGAATGCAGGGTAGCAAATGCAATAGTTGCAAGCTATACTGCAACGAAGCAGAGAAAGAGAACATAAACAACAACATAAAAATGGGAAAGTTAGCATTTTATTGAAAGGTTGTACCATAGCAGGTGTTCAAAATTACGACCAGAAATAGTCTGGCCTGCCTGTCATTGGGGCAGCATGGAATTCCTTACGTTCTCTTACATTCTTGGCATGTCATGTATTCTCCCGGCAGCTACAGATATTCAAGCAATGAGATCTTCAACTGGAGGAATCCTGGCATGTCACGTATTCTCCCGGCAGCTACAGATATTCAAGCAATGAGATCTTCAACTGGAGGAATCCTGGCATGTCACGTATTCTCCCGGCAGCAACAGATATTCAAGCAACGAGTTCTTCAACTGGAGGAATGAGCAAACTTTTCATTTAACCAGAACCAGACTCTATCACCTTCTGTTCACACTTGCAAAGGTAATGTGATGTCGAACACGCCGGTCCGGGTAACGTTCCTGGTACAGCCACTGTGACGATTTCCAGCAGGATTTATTTCCAAGAAACCCACCATTCAGCCCCATCTACCGAAAGATTTCCCAGAGGAATCTTCCAGAATGAAATTCTGGAAGCACCAGAATTCCGTGAAGCACCACTGCCAGGTCCACCAGGCGACTTTTGATCGTAATTTAGAACACCTATTGGGGTACAACCTTTTAATAGAATGTTTTCTGCCTCAGTAATGTTTTGCCGTTTCTGTACTTTTTCTCTGCTTTTTTGCACCATAGCTCACAACTATGGCATGTGCTACCATGCATTCCAATATGATTCCTATTCGTATCTGTACCCCCTAAGCACCCTGCAAGTTTGCCGGTCTGGCAAAGAGTCACCTTGTATATTGGAAAAATTTCTTACTTATTTTTAATTCACGCAAAAAGAATAAATAACTTATAAGTAAACTATTCAGTAGGAAAATATTTTGTAGTACATGACAAAGTATAATGATTATCTTATATTTCAGTGTATAAGCAAATGTTTTTAAACTTTTTCAAAGTTGAGTAAAGAGGTCACATGTGTAAGGTTCCGCTAATCTAGATAGAAGAGGAGTTTAGGTAAAACTATAGTTAAATAGCATTTTTCATTAGCCATGCGCAAGCAATTTTAATCTTTTAACTGTTGGAACTTTTGTTTATAAATTAAAAAGAATTTCACATAAATCCTTCAAAAATAGTGTTTGTTCGTAATAGTGTGAACACAACACACACACACACAACACACACACACAGTTCATAAAGACTCGGTGATATGTTTGGTAGTATATTATCTTTCTAGGCATGAAAGGTTCACTTTCACGTGCCGCATACAAATTCCCCGATTATTTTTCAAACTAAATACGGCGTGAAAAATCTGACTAGTACAAACAACATAACAAATAAATGAAAAAAAGTTTTGGCCTCAGAGATGACTACGAGAAATTAAACTGTTGCCTGGCGTTTTATATTGTAGTCGTTTGATACGAAAATATCCTGCTGTTTGACAATGTTTTCATTCTCGTGGTGGCATGTTTATAGTTCCTATTACAAATAGATTTCGAATTTTGGATAAATTTTTGAAGAAAAGTTTGAATAAAATAACTCTCAGCTTATACACAAATCGAATTAAGTTTGGGAATATATATACATGTCATGAAAATTATCTTCCACTCATTGTCCAATAGCGCTGAAAGTCTTACAATAACGGATAGTACAGTAAGCCTCCTACAACGCGGTAGATACGTTCCTCAAAAAAGCCGCGTTATAAAAAATCGCGTTGTAGGAGATATGAACACCACGTAAAGCAAATCACAAGTGACGTGTAGATATTAACAGAAAAAAGTGAATTGTGAAATGCGTAGTTTACCTGATTGATTTTTTTTCGATAATTCGAGCAGTCAAGGGTTGCCAGTGTTGAAAAAAATCTACAGTGATGCCACTTTATGTAATTTTTTTTATTTGAAGCGTAATAGAATATGTAACAACAAACGCGTTGTTGGAAAATTTAAACCGCTTATGGAAAAAAATACTCAATATCTGAAACGCGTTGCAGCGAAATCGCGTTGCACAAGTACCACGTTAAAGGAGGCTTACCTGTACTTAAAAGAACAAATGAACCGGAAAATGTGTCAGCTTCAGATAGGGCTACCAGAAATAAAACTATTGACGTTGGCGTCTGGCGTTTTACTTTATAGCAATTCGATAAGTAAATACATCTGTCATATTTCATCTATATCTTCACCTTCATGGTGACATGTTGAAAACTACGGTGAATAAAAAGTGTTTTATTCATTAATTTGGCTTATATAAGGGCTCAAATTTTGGTAAATTTTTGAAGAAAAAACATTCTTTCAGCTTACATGCAGAATGGCTTATATTCAGAAATAAACGGTATTTAGAAATTTGTTTTTGACTTTACTTATTTCTTAATCTCATACCACAACAATTCTAAAGTAAAAATTCGTTTTTAAACTGCAATGATCCTAAAATGCTACTTGACCCTCCGCTAAGCACGCTTCAAAAAGTTCCATCCATATGCGCGTGGCATTTTTCAGATACATCTCCTCATACTTACATTTGAAGATGATTTAATTATTTTATTGTTGAGATTTGACATTAAAATGTGTTTGACATAAGAAGATATTTGAAATATAATCAGAAATTGAAATATTTAAACGAAAAACACATCAAAAAGGTAATGGTTAGTTATCACTGTGTCACTACTATTTACATTTTAAGATAACTTGTCGTCTTCACAATTTGCTTTACACTGTTCAAGGCGCGTGAATTTTTTGAATAATACATTACAAAATTTTAATAATTTTTTCTTGATGTCCTGACAAGAAGGAACACTACCCTCTCTTCCAAGTTTCTGGTGATGTTTATCTTGGTTTCTTGTCTCGGATGGGGTGTTGCATATCAGATATTTCTTTAACACGGAGACAAAATAAACGAGTCATGTGAACTTTACACTCAGGTTATCTTCGTAAGTTTACTTGCAAAAGCTCGTGATCTAGTTTTCCTGAATACGTGCTCGAGGATCTAAACTATTTTGATTCCCATATAAATATTTTAGTAGTTTACTCCAGTTATATTGAAGATTGAACAAAATAGTCAGTGGCTAGACGTGCGGCATCTCTCAGATGCATCTCTGCTCCCACCGAAAAATAAACTATCATGCGGAACGTTACAAAATACTTGATTCGAACTATTTTCGGAAAAAACCAAAAACTACACTTTTTTACAAAGGTTGTTGTGTGAGCTGCATCTATCAGATTCAATTGACCCTGCAGCCCAAAATATGAAGAAATTGCCTTTGTCATTGACACTGAATTCTAGGACGAATGACAAAAGTCAGATAGAAAAAGGAAGGGAGTGTTCCGCTCCACCATGTGGATCCAGTAATGAAACTATTTTTATTATGCATCTGAGAGGTTTACGTGCCTATTGGAGAGTTAACTGCCAAAACACACCAATCCTGAAGGGATACTTGCCTTAGTCTCATATCACACTAAAATCTTGATTATGTTATACTTAAATTATATATATATATACAGGGTGTCCCAAAACTACCGCATAAACTCTGCACAGCTAGATTCTTCGTTGGGAGTACATAAAAAACTACCCAAAGAAGCATTCCTGTACCATCCATAGTTTACGAGAAAAATACGAAAAACCAAGTATGATGTCACTTCCGGTGCAAGAAAAAAACACTTTATTAGACATATCAACAACAGTATTTGCACTTCTTTCCAGACGATAATGTTCCATAGCTCTATCAACTCGGCAACAATAGCTCAAAAATAAATTTCTAAATATAACTTACACATGTTAAATCTCATCGACCATCCCATTTTTAAAATATGACAAAAAAGTGGACGAGAAACTTCAGGACTGATACATTCATCAAGAAGGTGTCAGTATTTTTATTCTAACACATTCACCGGCCCTTCTTTTATTGTCAAGGTACTGAGAGAACTGACAACTAAGTGAGTGATTGAACACTTTTCAAGGCAATCCAGGGATTGCAAAAGTGCAGTAAAATAAAAGCTAAGCGTGATTTTCTTTTTTAGGAGAAGAAAATATAATCAAAAAGAAAGGAAAATAGGGAATTTTGAAGAAAGCGCTTTTTTTAAACAAATATCATAAGACACGTCGATTCAACTGACGGTTTAACAGGTAAAAAAGAGAAAAAGAATTTCTTTGTCTTTTATGGTTTTACTTGAAAAGGAGTTAGATTTTGTTCCTTTTGAATGTGAACCGCGCCTTAAGTGGAATAAAAGATTTATTTCTGTTGTATTAATAAGGTTTATTTTCTTTTTAAAAGGGACTTCAATGAACGACAAGATTTTTTTTTTGTATTACTTTATTTTAATTTTTATTCTTTTTGAAAAAACCTGTTTTTACTTTTAGCAGCAGTAGACGTATGTTTTGTCAGATTTCTTTATCATATGGTATATTCTACTTCACTTAATACCTAAGGTATAGAAATTAATCAATTTCCCACCCTTAAATTTTAATTTTAAAATTCATTGACTTAAATACATTAAGGGTTTTTAAAATGAACTTACTTTTAAATAAAATTCTAATACAGAAATTTTGTTTCATTTGTTGAATAAATTCCGAGTAGTAATATAATTTTATGAAATATTTTGAAATACTCTTTATTCCAAACACACACACTCACACACACACACACATATATATATTATGTAGAGCAGGGGTGGGCAAACTTTCCCACTTCCTTTCCACACCAGTTTAAAACTTCCACCTTGGTGTGGTGAGGTAAGAAAAAAAGTCTGCAATATTTATTATAACTTAATAATAAATACGGTAATATGTACTTAACCTACAAAAGTAAAATTAAAAAAATTGACATTTTTAAAGCCACGTTTAAAGCAAAATGCAAGATACAAACGTATAATAAAAACCACAAATATAATAATATCAAATGATGATTTATTATGAAACAATTCAAAATACATAAAAAAAAATAAAACGTAGTATTAAAATAAAACGTTCGTTCTTGTTGTTATAATCAGTATCAGACTTTGCTGCATACTGTCAGCCAACCTTGAATATTTCTGTATATAATTACTACCTGCTAATATTCAGGCGGTCACCCCAAAATGTCTTGGTGGTCCACCTGTCGATCACGATCGACTTAATGGCCACCCAGATGTAGAGTGTTAGATATTCAGGATGAAACTAAATGTAGTAGATTCCTGGTTAGTAATAAAGTTTCTCTTTAGTGTAACAATGGTTTAATAAATTAGGTTAGATAACATAGACCAAATATATCTTGAACAAAACAAAATGCAAAAAATACGGATGGCTTTAAGGGAACCGGGACGTTCTCGATGACGCAAAACAAGCAAAATTTCGATTTTCGAAGGAACATTATTTTCAAAAACAAAAAGACTCCATAAACAAAAAAAATTGTGTCACACAATCTACATACTTTTCTTAATAAACTATAACATAAAACTTTTAAATGTGTACATTTACTTTTGAAATATAAGGATTTGAAAAAGTACACTTCAAAAGGAGCTTTCGTATACATGGTGTTGATTAGGTACCTGTAGTTTTCCTTTTATAACATATATATAAAACAACAAATCAAGCTGTTTTAGTTACAAAATTGTACCTTTATTTTAATGCCCTAGTGTTTTTTAGATTTCATTGCTTAGAATTTTCTTTTAAATATTTGAATCTCAATTTTTTAAAATTTTGATAAAAATTGTATTTTTTTTTAGAAAATTGGCAGTAAAAATAAAAGTACTAACATTTCAGGAATTAAATTAGTAACATTAAATACATTATTATTATACAAAAACCCATACCAAATTTCACCAAAATATAATAGATAGATTTTTCTACGGATGTACCTAAAAACTAGAAAAACACATTTTGAGTAATATAAAAAAAAACTAAATAAAATGGTACAGCTTACTAAAATTTGATATTTAAAATATTCCAGATTTGTATTCATCTTGCATGAACACTTCTAAAGCATCTTTCTTCCTTTTATTTTGTCTTTCAATTGTCTAGGCCTCTTTGTTGGCTTTTTAAACTGTCATCTCGGCTTCACAAATTCTAACTTTGTCAATTTTTCGAAGGCCTTCAGAAGTGTTTATCCCAAGATCTATTTTTATTGTTCTTAATAATTTTGTTCCTGCATGTGCATCTTCATTAAAGCATATCACTGCGTCCATTACACCAATTTGCAAATTTTTTTTGCTCACATTTGTGTTTTTTGGAGCTTGATTCCATTTACAGTTTTTGAAGCTTTCATTTGGTTTCTGGGTACGATTATTCAAACATTTTATTAAAAGTTCTTTTGCAATTAAGTCTCTAAATACATGTTTAAAAATTATGTATATGTTTGTGATTATGTTATTAGTCTTGACAAGAACTGGTTCTGTGAGGGAATGTTTGTAGATATACTTTTCTCCAGATACAAAGACATTTGTTGTAACCACAACAGCTGTTGCTTACATTTTAAAACTGCAATTACTCGGGTATTAAGCTTTAAACCAATACATGTTATACATTTTTGGATTCAGCATTAAATTTACTTTTTTTAAGATAAAAAAATATAAAAATAGATTTCCCGAAGATTAAAAACATCTTGGTTCCCTTAAACAGTGAAGTTGAGTGATCGGTAGAGGTCATTTCTGTTGCTTGCGATAGTCAGTTACACTTATTAAGAGCGGTTACCTTTGAAATTTTAATGAAATCCAAGTTGTGTTGTAAGTCATATCAAAAGATTTTATTAATTTTGAATAGTTAAATTTATGAATTTTTTAATGATCATATATTAATTTACAAAACATGTAAGTTACAAAGTCAGAAATAAAATCAGATGAATTATTTTGTTTAGGTAAGGTTTTTAGTAGATATATTTCTTCACAATTAGGTCTGTTTTGTTTTTAAAAGTAAAATTTAAAAAATGCAAGAGTAATGAATACTTACTGAGAATAATTTATAAACAACAAAGTTATATATAGTTAGAACTACATAAATTATAAGTTTTGACAACTAAACAAAACCTTTTTTCTGTATGCAAGGCTTAAATGTAAACTCAAATGAATCAAGAATTTACTCTCAGAATACATATTATTAACAATATTCATCACTTTTCCTTAAATTTAATAAATTAGAATTTTCTCCAGATATTAGTAGTATTTTACTTATAGAAGTTCTTTAAATCCCTACATAAATAGATATTCTGGATATCAAATTTAAAAATCAACTTTTGTCATACCCTGAGCTATACTTAAAAAAAGCATTTAGAAAACTCTACAACCTTTCAAAAAATTAAGAAAGAATTAATATCATTTATATATCTTGTGACAATCATGATTTTTTAAGCATTTTCAATCGGGAGTTATGATTAAAAATCTCTTCGAAAGTTTAGAAGTATGATAATCTAAAATTTTATTTGCGTAAAGCAGTACTGTCCAGCCTTTTTATCGCCACTGACCGGTTAACGTTTTCTAACTTCACTGTGGCCACTGGGGAGGGGGAGCGATGATTGCTTACATTTTATATTGTTTAAATTTTATATAATTTTGGTTTAATTGTATTTAAACATGCCTCCAGAATAAAATTCAGTTACACCAAAAAATGAGTATAAAGTGATTTAACATGGAATATAAAATTATTTTTCATAAAATGTTGCACAAACCGCAGAGAAATACAACACAGTAAATAAAAAAATAATATTCCTTGGCCTGTCCAGTACCATTTGATCCACGAATTGGCATTGGTTAGTGGTCTGGGGGTTGGGGGACCATTGCTATAAATTTTTCGCAAGGTGAAGGTGAAAAAACAATCCAACATTTACATTCACAAACACCCAACATTAACATTGAAAGTTCTGATCTTCAAGAATGGTTTCAGATGCAAATGTATCTTCAAGGTATCCGACTAGGTTGAAAAAGTGCTTTTTAGGTGTTTGATGTTTGGTGTTGTTTGAGCCATTAGGGAAAAAAGAAATATAATTATTGAGAGAGAAAGACTAATACGTAAAACTAGAGAGTTCTTTAAGTTGTTTTTATAGAATTTACTTTATCTAACTTATAAAAATATTTTTAATGCATTTTTTGAAGAATGAAATTTTTACGATAATTTGTGCACGAAAAACGTGATATCTCCAAAACAATCCAATGAAATTCAATGAAATTTATAACATATATGTTATGGACCCTTAAAAGTGTACCGAACCGCAGGTTTTAAGACACGGACATTTAATCACATTTTACAGCCATTTTTAGCTTAGAACATGCAGTAATTTTGATGAAATATAATTAACATCAAATGTAAATGCTAATAAAATAATTATTTCTTAAAATAATTCTTATCCTGCGGTTTGTGTCACTTCAGAGGGATGAAGCAGTATATCAATGAAACTAAAATTGCATTATGTGCAATTCATTTTTATTTATGGCGTTTTTCTTAACTTATATATATTTATATTTACTAAATATATGATATATACTAATATACTTATATTTACTAATATACTTACTAATATACTTATACTAATATACTTATATTTACTAATATATAATATATATTTTACTAAAATTTCATAAAAATAATTTTTTTTTTCAAAAACAAGGGGTGATACATGCTATTTATTTAATGGTTATGACTTTATATGCCTATTTATGTTCTGTAAAACTATAAATTTATTCTGAAAATCAATTTTTGAAAAATTGATCTCAGAACCTAGTCGGATACCTTAAGAAAGTTCTGATCTTCAAGAATGGTTTCAGATGGAAATGAATCTTTAAGAAAGTTCTGATATTTAAGAATAGCCCGAAGGGTTGGAGTCCACAAGCCTAAGGAACTAAAATTTTAAAGTATAAGCTACGTTTACACTTTTCATAACCTAAAATTTTCCTCTTTTATGAAACAATATTTATTATAGCTAATAATTTGCAATAATTATTGCTGTAGTTTTGTACATCATCACAGTCAGCAGAATCCACGTGACTTAATATAATCATAACCTATAATTAAGTACACGTTCTTTCTTAAAGTATTAATATGACCACTCTATAATTATGATCTATAGACAGAAATATTACTTAATAATACTCATTATATTTTTAACGAAAGCTCTAAATACCCATGCACACATAGCACATACATTACGGCATCGCAAATTATTCTGAATTTATTCACATTTACCCTTGCCTTAATAACAGTCATCAAAATTCCAAAGACAACTTCTGCATACAACACAACCTTGAAAATTAAACAATCGAGATTTTCCCTCGCGTATAACCATTCATTAAGTCAAAACACTCAATTTAATTACACATAATTTTATTGAGGTGTCACAATTTAATTGAGGCCCCTTCTGCGTTTATTGACTCATCAAGTCACTGAGAATTCTTGGATTTTTAGTTTTAAATAAATACTTTACCAAAGCAGGATTTAAATTTAGAGCGATTATTTTCAAAAAAGATAGTAATTAGTGCTTCTCGGAAGATAGCATAATTTCAATTTGGATTACTTATTATTACTCACGGAATTTAAATAGTGCGAGAGGTTTACGTCTTTGAAATCTCACAGGAGATTAATGATTCAAAACGCATGAAATGGGAATTAAATTCATTCAGAAACCTTTCCAGTTTTCGTATTTCATTTAGATATAATTATATTTTAATATTAATTCCTTTTAGATAATACCAGTCTCAGTAGCAAATGAAATGAAATATCTGTAAAGCAGTATTGTTTAAAAATGCCACGTGTGAAGTTATTTTACTTAATTTGATATCAGCATATATACAGTTTTCATTAGTCTTATTGAGTTAAAAATATTTTAGCTTTTACAATCCTTTAAAACAGATTAAAATAATTTATTTCATTTGTACCTTTTATTCGTACATTTCGACTTGATTCCGAAAGGAAAGTATTATATATATATATATATTAATAATTCCAGTATATATCTTTTAATACTTTTAACTACAATGGTCCATCTTCAACGTTTATAATAAGTTAAGCCGCCTAACGAAGTATTTTAAACTACACTTATCCACCTTCAATCATTGATTTGAGAAGCCTATAAATACCGAGATTCCTAAGAACAACTCTTTTCGCTTCTGTATTTTCTTAACATGTAGCCTCAGTTGTTTTGTGTACGTGTATTGTTCGTCCTGTAATGTTTTATGTTTAAGATGTGAATTAAACAGATTTGAATAACTTATGACTGCCTCTTGATAATATTTATATGCTACAATCTCATATAAATATACCTTTCAACGGCACGTCTATTTCATATATATATATATATATATATATGCAGTAGGGCTATGGGTAGCCTAGTGGTTAGAGTATCGGACTCCAGACCGGAAGGCCTGGGTTCGATGCCCGATGCCACCAAATACCCGCCGAGTACACACGGAGAACGTGCTCGTTAAATCAGTGGGTCCGAATGGTGTCACCATCTATCGTGTTGTGTGAGCAAAAACTTACTGTCACCTTCGTGGGGGCTCAAAGCTTAGGCTAACGACAGGCGTACAATATAGCCTGATGTCATGATGAATTTCGTGGGTCTCGATCTGACCACGTCAAACAGGTGACATTAGAACATATATACAGTGGTAGCCAAAATTGTGGACACTTTTGAAAATTGTTATATTTTTTAAGTGTGTATGCTTATAGAAAGTGCTACGTCACACAAGATGCAAAGTCTTTTATATCATTCTAAAGAGAATTTAATACAAAATTCAAATATTTGCAACCCCCAAAAAGTTATACTGCAATAACTATCGGTATACATTAGATATTCAAGATAGCAGTGAGTCATCAGTGCTTAGTGGGGTAAAATTTACTTTTTATTACAGCTAAAAATCAATGTTCCATTGGACTAAAATAGTTTTAAGATCTTCCTTCGTTATTACGATTCCACAGGAAACAATTATATCCTTAATTACTTCCTTTTTATTTCATGGGTACCTCATGCAGACAAGAGTTTACAAACGGTGCTACAAGTTTTTGATAGGATCGAGGTCAAGATTGTTTCCTGCCCAGGACAACAATGATATTTAGTCAAGAAGCAATGACATCAAATAAAAGAGTTGATTGGACACCTAGAAAGAAATGTGTGACTAGAAGATGGACTTTCCTATGTTAAGATTGGAAGACATGTGGATGGTTCAGTGACTACATCTGGAAACTGAAAGTTTTGCTTAAGAAATCAGAAGAAAAATTTAATAAAAAAAACAAAGCACAGGAAAAGGCCGAAAAAGGTACAGCGCATATGTTGATGCAGAAGAACAAAAATACTAAGTCTCCAAGATAAAAGAATGTGATCAACGGTCATCGGAACTTATCTGAATGATGCTGATGGTTTCGTCAGTTGAAAAACAATCAGGAGAAGATTAGAAGATGCTAGACTAAGAGGTAGAATTTCAAAAAATAAGCCTTACCTCAATTTACAGCAGCACTAAAAATACTACAGGAGTCAAAGCAACACATTAATTGGACAAATTAATAGTGGTCACAAGTTATATGTAGGGATAAAACTAAGATATCGTCATTCGGCAGTTATGGCCGAAAATATGTAAGGCGTAGAATAGTAGAAATGCTACATCCTGATTGCATCCAGGCAACTGTGAAGTACCCACATAGTAGTTTTATGATTCTGTCATGCATATCAGCAGATGATATCGGTCACTTTTATGTAATCGATGCGACACTGAATGTGTCAGAAATTACTTTGACTTCATTCTAGAATCCAAACTTCCACCTCCCATCAAGGATCTATTTAGTAATAATGCCTCATTTATTTTTCAGCAGGAATTTGCTCCTTGCCACACAGTAAATTAATCGAAAGACTAGTATCCTCCAAAGATCATTGAATTGTTGTCTTGGCCAGGAAATAGTCCTGACATCAATCCTATTGAAAACTTGTCACATGGTTTGAAAATTCTTGCACGAATAAGGTACCCGTGGAACAAAAAGGAACTTAGGGAAGATATAATTGTTTCCTGGAACAAAGAAGGAAGGGGTTAGAACTATTTTCAGCTCAATGAAACATCGATGTGAAGCTGTACTAAAATCTACCCCACAATGCACTTATAACTCACTGCTATCATCAGTAGCTAATTTAAATCGATAGTTATTGCAGCATATAATTTTTTACGTTGTAAATATTTGAATTTTTTTTGGGGGGGGGGGTGTTGAATTTAGTAGAAAATTCTCTTTAAAATGATGTAAAAGTCTTTGCGTTATTGTGCAGCGCAACATTTTCTATAAGCATACAAACTTAAAAAACTTAACAATTTTAAAAAGTGTCCCCAGTTTTGGCAATTACTGTGTATATGTCTCATGAGAATCCCTAAAGTATTAGAGCTGCAGACTTGAATTTGGTAAACATGTTACCTTTTAAGTAAAAATCTTTTGGAGAAAGCGACTTCCAATACAGATTGCAAGATGGAGGGAGGAGGGTTATTTAACAAGCATAATTCTGTTATTGAGTAGAGATCCACTAGAAATAAGTTTTGATGGAATCGACTCGTAAAGATCATTCCGAGGGGTTAAGAGGTCATGATAGATAAAATTTCTGTTTTTTATTATATATCCTGTGTTTTCTTAATCAAAAGAGGAAGGCTTTTAAACGTTTGAATGCAATCAAAAATTTAATGCTAAAAGATAGATATCAATAACATCAAAACAGTATATTATTATATAGCATCATGAAAAACCCAGATGAAAAAGAAAGATAACGGCTTGCAAATAAAGCCATTTTTAAACATACTATGCAATCAATCTCTCTCTCTCTCACTCTCTCATTTTTTTCCATTTTCTACCCAGACATATTATTTCAGACGCAAGAATATAATGGTAATAAACTCTGCACTGAAGCAAGTTTTGGATATTTTGTTATACTCTGTAGCTTGCATTTCGAACAAAAGTCATGGGATTACAATTTTTTCATCTCCGAGAGATTTAATTTTTTCGCGTCTAACTTTGTTCACGCACAGACTGAGTATGTAAACTAACCTATATTTAAAGAATTTCTTAAAAAACCTTTGATTTTTTTTAAATTTAATTTTTTAAAATTTAATTTATTTTTAAATCATTCCACCCAGGAATATATTGAATTAAATAACGTAGTGTAAAAATAGTATACAAAAATAATATTTGTCCACTTTTAAAGAAATAGATAGATCTATCCAATTATAGATTTTACTCCAGTTTTTATTTAAAGAATTCTTTTCTTTTCGCTTTTTTCCAATCCATTAATGAAGAGTACAGCTTCGTTGCGAATATATATATATGTATATACTAGCCGTTACCCACCCGCTTCGCGCGCTGGGTATTTCATAATATTTTACGAATATATACTGTTTATATAATATAAATTATTGTTATCTATGTCCTAGCTTTGAGAATTCGATTGTATTGAAAAATATACTTATACCTGTAACTCCAGCATCTTGATAAAAAAAAGGACAGAACTCCTAATTTGTATTTCCTAATAATCTCTAAAATTGAAGTATAATGAGATGTTTGTACTCTCGTAACCTATAACCAAGTGGATTCCCGCAAAACCAATTTTCGGTGGATCTCTATTCCGTAAAATAAACATGCAAGCTAAATTTCAAGTCTAAATCTAATAGAGCAAAAACGAAACTTTTATTTTGAATACCCCCCGTAATCCCGTTGAGAGTTGTGCTCCCAGATAACCGTTTTTGACGGATTTCAATTCAACAACAAAAAAAAATGCAGGTAGTTCGAAAAGCGGATTTTTTGTCAGTACGCTCCAGTAACCCCTTGCTCCCCCAGGAGTTGATTTCCCCCAAATACATTCTTAGAGGATCCCTTTCAACAAAAAAAAAACTTAACCAATTTCAAATATGTGAGTCTAACAATTCAAAAACAGGAATTTTCACTATAACTCCCCTTGACCCCTCTCAACCTCCCTTGGGGGTCGATTTTCATTTTACTCTTTATTAGAGGAACTCTATTCCATTAAAGGAACATGCCTACCAATTTTCAAGCAGGTAGATCTAATAAATTAAAAACGGAAATATTTACTGATTACGCTCCTTAATACCCCAAAATGAAACTTGGAGGTTGATTTTCGCGAAACCTATTTTGTAGTGGTTCTCTACTCTACGGAAGGAATTTATTTACCCAGCTTCAAGATTGTACGTCTAATAATTTAAAAATCGGAATAATTATTTATAACGCCTCTTATAGCCCTTTGGGTTTCGAATTTCTCAAAATCCACTCTTAGCGGATCTCTGCTCTATGAAAGGAACATGTCTACCAAATTTCAAGTCTGTAGGTTGAATAGTTCCGTAGATATTGCGATGGGTCAGTGAGTGAGTCGCTTTTCTACTTTATATATATATATATATATAGCTCTGCTTCATATTGCATAACACATCATATGCCTATCTTTGTTTCCAACTTCCCACTGAAATTTTTGTAGCTTATTTATTAATACTTAGTAATAAATTTTTATGCTTGTTAGCTGGATTCATTTGAGTTTTATTTAAAAAGTTCCCATTTACTAAAAGAATGGATATTTCAGCTAATAAAGAACAAAAAATTCCATGTTCAGGTCAAATAACAGAATGTTAATTGTGATTTAACAGAAATATATTTTATGTTATTTATTTACCTGATTACGTATGAGAACATTAAAATGTGTTACTGTTAATATATTTGCATTTTAATAACATTTATCTTTAATAGCAAAATATTACAAAGCTGTCTTGTTAAATAGCTCCCAGACTGTTTAAGTGAGAGAATATTTTCTCTTGTGGATATTATGAGACACTAATATTATTAGAAGTATTTTCTCTAGTAATATTACGAGGTAAAGATATTCTTTGGGGACAGAATATCTAACCGTGTCTCTAATATGGCTCCTAAAAATATCTTGGTTAAAACGGTAGAATAAGAGGATGAGATGAGGATTTAAGATGAGGTATTTAATATATTTATTTATTACACATATAGTATATTCGAGATAAAGTGTAGGAATTTGGATTTAAAATCAAATGTTACATTTTTGCTTTAAAAAAATTTAGTTTTATCCATCGCAATCTGGTTTAAGATATATTTTTTCAGGATCATTTTTCGGATAACTATTTTATAATTCTAAATTACTATTATAAGCAATTTTGATTAATTATAATGAAAAACAGATTGAAAAATAAGAAAAATGTTTGAAGAAAAATATTTTAAATGTAACTACTGTCTTCTGGCGCTAATTTGGCATACTCTTTCAATGGCGGTCTTTAAGCCGTTTTTTCCTTTATTAAATAAAACTCTTAGGATATAATCATCATTCAGAACTGTGTCTGTAATTGTTATAATTTTAATAATTAATTTTGTTTTCGTTTGAGTCTTCCATCCAAATTAAAACAGTTTGGTTTGTATTCGAATTAAATTATTGGACTGTTTAAGTATATTTGCTTTAAGATAACCATTTTTGTTTTCTTGTATTATATCGATAATAATTTTTTCATGTTATATCAAACATATTAGATGCATTACTTATGTCTTAAAATGCATGCATATAAATTTTGAAAAAATATTAAAGCATTTAACTTTTGAACAAAATTTTTTCTTTTCTCTTTTTCTCTTTTCTAGTTTCAATATTTAATATCCATTTTAGATTATTTATACATTTTCTATTTATTTTCTTATCCAAGAATAAAACATGTAATATTTCTTTAAATAAAACGTCATCCGTATATAAATATCCATTGTAGAGAAACTCTTCCCGATATCATATTTCATAGCTTCAATTAGTGTATTTTAAATTCTCAAACTTAAATATTTCAAAGAATTTTCCTACTTCAAAGAATTGTCGATTGAAAAAACATAGCTTCCTTTATTTTCCAATTTAACTACATTTTCTAATTTTCCAATTTTATTACCCTAGCTATAATTTTCTAAATTTAATTATTTTACTAGTTTATTTTCCCACTCAAATTTTCATTGGATCTAATTTGCCAAAATAATTATGCCATTTCTAGACAGTAATATACATAATAGTATTAGCTTAACACGATTCGAAATTCAATAAGAGGCAAATGTAATAGCAACATTTATTTTTTTTTATGTTTAATGATTTCAGTCTAATAGAAAAATAAACTAAACACTCCTAAGTATTTTGATCAAAATACTAGCAGAAATTACGCTGGAGAAATGTTACAGTAAGCCCTTTACGAAATGTTATAGTTCGCAAACAAAACATTACGAGAACCAATTACTATTTGAACTAGTGTAAAACACATACTAGCTAACATTTGTTTGTAGAGGAGAGGATGTATTCACATAAAACTTCAATGCTATTTGAAAACAATTTTTTTAATTATTTTACATTAGTCGACTTAATGACATGAAACTAAAGTTTGAACTAATATAAAAAGCATACATTAAGTTTGTAAATAACAAAGAAACATGTAATTACAGATGTCTCCAATAAAATTTCAAACAATTTATTTAAATGATGTACTATGATGCAAACTTTAGTTGTCATTTTTTTTTACGTACTAAAGTAAATTTACAATTCTTATTCAGAAAAAAGATAAATTACCGTCTACAAATTTTAGAATTTTCTCATCTTTCAGAAGATTTTTAATACTATAGAAATTGAATTAACAATAAGAATCTCAGACATATTGCGAAAATGAGCAGACAGTTGTAAATATAGTAAAAAATTTTAAGTAAATTGATGCAATCTTTCACTAATTTTAAGAAAAGTCATATGTATTGTTCTCTTTCTCACCCCTGAAGTTACGTTTGTTGTCACTCTACATCATAAATAATTTTAATTATATTTCCAGTATTTTTCTAAAAAATCGTTCAAATTACTTTGCAATTAGGCATCGGTTTTCTGTTTATTTATTCCTGTCGTTGTTATTATTATTATTATTACTATCATTATTGCTGTTATTGCGGTTGTTGTTGTTATTGTTATTATGGTAAAAACAATTTGACGATCGCCGAAAAATTGGAACATTATTCATACTTTTATGAAGATTCAGCTTCAAAAAGGACTGTAGAAAAACATATGAAATATAGAGGTACTTACTTATTATCTCAACGGTAATGGCGACATGAAACTAAGCACATGGTTGCCAATTCAGCACGTGCGACACATGTGAAGTCTGGGTTCCAACTTGGCGAGTTATCTTGAACTTTGGTATTGTTGCGATAATACGTAAGTGCCAATATAGATTATACTTTTTTAAACAAAAACATAGTTACTACTCTTAGCCAAATTCCTACTAAATTTAGTGAATTTTGAGCTACTTTGGTATACTTGGATTTGGTATACTTTTGAAAACCATGTTTAATTGGCGAAATAACCCTTCAATTTGTATATATTGTTTTGAATTGCCTGTTTGCTCTTAATTTTCGTGAAGTTCATTTTCAGTGATTTAGAAATGTAAATAGAGTCGTATATAATTTGAATATAGCCGTTCATTATGTAGTGGACAATCATATTAGTGGTCCACCGAATATAAAAGTATACATTTAGAGGTACATGAAGTTCTAAAGGGGGCTGACCGCTGCTTTAAACCTTGCTCATAGGCTGCTCATACCTTCGAAGTAACGTCAGAGTGATAACATCTCAAGATAAAGTGTTACTATACATTAAGAATCCGAAATTGATAGCAACTATACGGGTTTTGGTCGATGAAAGGAGTGGCAGATAGAAATAGAACGCTCTTCATTTGGATTGCAGCAGAAAATGCGAGGATATAAAGTAACAGGTTCCGTTGAAGATATAGCACACATTGAGAGACTAGCTATGTCACATACAGAGGCCGCCAATATTTTCCAACCCTTAGAAAACGAAGATCAATCATCACCGCTTCCCTTGTCTTTACCAACAATGAAAGACACCACATAGCAAGGGAAAACAGCTCTTTGTATTAAAATGTTGTTTCATACTATAAGCATGTAGAATTTTATACTATGATTACACTCAAAATGAGAAATGAATGGTTGAAGTAATAAGAATCTGGACAAGTACACTATTCTTAAATAAAATGTCTCATTCACCATTGTTATTTTTTCATCTCTCCCCACTTTATATAAGTAACAGAAACGTCTACTATTCTAGATGTTTTGAGTTTTCTTCAATCATGTATAATCAGTACCACGGTAAATATAAATCTTCAAGCTATTTATTTCTCTGACATTCAGTTCTTCTTTTCATCGCGTTATTTCTACAATAAGCTTTTGAGACACTGTATTTTAATTAATTAAACATCGTTATTTAGTTTGTTATACTCAGATATAAAGACTGCCAATTTAAACTAAGATGGAGTATTGTAGAAATTCTTTAAAAAATTTATCTAACTTTAATCTATGAACCTCAGAAAAAAAATAATTACAGAATCGGAAAGATCATTTATTTCCTTCCGATACGGTATAATAATTTTTACAAAATAATGATATTTGTATTTCTTACGACTTTTTTTAAATGAGTCACAATCGATGCGTTTTTATGAAAATAATGTCTAAATTATTGCGCATGAATTTTTTTTGTTTAAATGAATCGACATTCCGTACTAAAACAGCTTATGCGTTGCTCTTTTAAAATCAGTCATTTAAAAAATAAAATGCCAAAAACTTTTTTTTTTACGATTTTTCAAAAAATACTCAAAGTTTTAACAACATTAATAACTTTGTCATTTATGAAGATAATCTCATAAAACTTTTTTTTCGTGTGTAGAACAATATTACCCAAGATCTGTACGAAGATTGAAAAAATTGCTTAAAAATTACGGATTTAAAAAAAAAATTGTGTTTTTCGTCTAGTACACTTTTTGCGAGAATTCCTTTAGCTAGACTGTTCGAAAATAACCGGCAAACGACCTAGCAACAAAGATGCGTTAAATGAGATGAACAGACTGAGAAACCTGTCCAGTGATAACTAAAAAGTAAAAAATAAATTGAAGTAAAAAAAAACTTTTTAAAAACAAGCTTTTATTTAAATGCGCTAAAAAAAATAAAATAAACTTTTTCTGTAAACCTTTTTTTACTGTCAACTGATAACGTCATTACACAATTTATATGATATAAAAGCTTGTCGCGAGATTTACCTCTGCAGATAAACAAGTAAATTGATCTGATTGATTTTAATTTGTAAAAATTTCAAACTAAGTAAATAAGAGTACTTTAATCTCGCGACGAGCTTTTATATCATATAAATTGTGTAATGACGTTATCAGTTGACAGTAAAAAAAGGTTTACAGAAAAAGTTTATTTTATTCTTTTTAGCGCATTTAAATAAAAGCTTGTTTTTAAAAAGGTTTTTTTACTTCTAATTTATTTACCGTAATATAACATTTTTTTTTCCTTAAAAAAATGGCAAAAGTACATTTATGGCTTGGATGTACACTGTTTTTCATAAATTAAGGAAAAATCACAAAACTGACGACAACTCAAGAAGTAATGTGTAGAACATTTAATGAAACGTTTCACATTATACGATACATAGGAAGGTATAAAATAGCATAAAAAGAAAACACCAGACAATTATGGTTTTATAGTAATTAGCATATGTATGCAATGGACAAATTAGATGTGTCAGTTTGGTATAGGAAAAGCATACTTAATAAGGGGTATGATCCTCCCGAGATGCAATACAGAACATGCAGTGATATGTGATGCTCTCAATTATGCGGTCTATGAATTATGAGTAAAGTGTGAGCCATTGCTCTTCCAAGGCAGTTGAAATCGTGTCTAGGGTCCTAGGAGAGAGATTGAGAGCAACTACACGTTGTCCTAGAGCGTCCTAAACATGCTCACTAGGTTAAAGATTCGGTGATCGAGCTGATCATTGCATGCACTGAATTCTTTTCTGCTCAAGAGGAGCATCAACAATGCGAGACCTGTGTGATCTCAAATTATCCCCCTGTTGCACGAAAACATCACGCACGATAAGGACGCACATAAGCATCCAGAATGCTATCTCTATAGGTGTAGGCATTGACATTTTGACAGTAAAAGACATGGTCTGTACGGCCACCCAAAGAGATGCCACCCCAAACACAGACACTGCTTGATCCATATGCATCTCTTTCATGGATGTGTCATGGATGAAAACGAGTTTTCCAGGTTCTCTCCAAATGAAAATACACCATTTATTGCTTTCGAGGCTAAACCTAGACTCATCCGTAAAACGAGCAGCCCTCCATTCATCAAGGTCCAGTGGACATGTTGACATGCCCGCTGCAAACGTTTCGACCTATGATATGACGTGAGATAGACGCAAATGGCTGGTCGCCTAGCATAATGACCGTGTTTGTGATGTCATCGACTCATGGTTGAGTTTTATACCAACCTTTCGGAGCTTAGAGAAAGGGAGGATCTGAGTTCAGTCGTAGTTGTGGCTCTATTCCTTCGTGGGCATAATAACAAAAATCGGTTATCTTAACTTGCGCTAGAGCGTGACCGTTCTAGGCTGAACTTCCCGAATGCCGAACCCTTGGTTAGAAATTCTTCTCAAAGTCTATAATCACAGACGCACTCACATTCAGCTATGTCGCCGCTTTTATCTAACTTCTTCCTGCCTCTAGTCTCGCAATAACTCGCTTGCGCAATGATGCATCTGTCAGACTCATTGCCGCTTTGCTCTGAGACATCCAGTTTAATGCTCCTGGCATAAAAAGGGATTGTGATGATGTAGTAGTATGACGATGTAAAAACAGTGGTGATGCAGTTTTGCAACTGCATCGCAACTATTTTGCATAATGTAATGTCGCTTAACTGCTTTTGCTCAAGAACATATTTAAATTTCATTAAGATAGATTTATTTGGGGCAAGTTGCCGCTATTTTTGTGACTTTTTCCCTTAATTTATGATAGCCATTGTATATTATACGTTTTTCAAAATCACTTATTCCTTTTTTTAGTGTAAAATGTATTACAAAAGCAGCGTACAATAAAATGCTTCGCATGTCGTTTCTCTTAAAAAATATATTTATTACAATGTGTTCCACAAAATATCTTTAATCTGTTTCCGGTTATTTTCTTATGTTTAGGGCACTTGCCAAATATATTAAAACATAATTTTATATGACTGATACTAAAACAAAGTATCTATATAAGTATACATTACAGTTTGGGACGTGAACAAACATGTGTAAGTTAAGTTATTTTATATATTTTAAAATACTAACTTCCCTTTTCCAATTTTTTTCAGCGTTAACTAACAATAATTTCCATTAAACTATAACTAAATAACAATTGCTTTACAAGGAAAATATTTACTTTTTATACGAAGTAAGATACTAAGCATTACTTATTAACAATCCCTGCAAATTGATCTTATCTATGTTTTCACTACACCTTGAGAATATATATTCCAAGCAAAATTATTCAGAATACATGAGTTATCTTTCCCTAAAGTCGAAGAAAGATATAAATACCTTTATAGCTCAAATAATCTAGAAGAGGATGTGAAGAAAATTAAATTTACTTCTAGTTTATTATTCTGTGTAGGAAAAACGTGACATGAAGATATAGATGATTGCTAGTGTTTATTGCTAAATACTACTAATTGGATTAACAATAAAATAATAACTAAATGTCTGTAGTCACCATATTTATCATGATGTTACTAGGAGATTTTTTTTAAAAAATTCATTCTTCTATTCGAGTTAAATCTCTTTTTCCCTATCCATGCTTCGTAATACACAAATAATATTCCCAAAACAATCCTGAAATGTAATTTGTAAAGTGTGATACAGAGTTCTTAATCTAATTAGATACACGTAACAATTAAAACAGTTTAAAAGTCTCAAGTGATTTTCGAAGGAAAAATTCACAGACAAGTCAAACAAAAATATATCGAAGGCTAAAAGAGGAAAATGTTCTCGATAGAATTTGATTAAATATTAGCACAGTTGTTAAGGATAAACTTGAACGGCGATAAATTATGAAGTGTTTAGTTTACTAATAAAGAGCAAATGCTTACCCGAAGAGAAAAATATGTTCATATTAAAATCCAATGTACTGTAAGAAGGCATTGTTAATAATGTAAGTCTCTAAAAATCACCTATGTTTTTTTCTAATTAAGTAATGAATGGATTGTAATACGTGGATGTAAGTTTCATAAAAAAATTTTCGTATTTGATTTTGAATCAAATAAAAATAATTTTTTAAATTCCTCGTCAAAATGAAAGAACCAGAGCAAAATTGATGGAAATCAAATAAGAGTTTGGAAATTATTTTACCTGCTTAAAATAATGTAAATGCGTCTTATAAATATCAAATCGTCTTCAGAAATATCTGTTTTTAACAAGTAAAAACTATTTTTTTCTTAGCATTTGGTTGTAAGAAGGATTTTCTTACTTATTTAAACAAATTAAAAGAATTTTACATAAAATAATAAAATTCGTGAAAGGGTATTTGAATTGTTGGAATTCGTAACAGTTATGTTCATAATATTTAAATAAATAACAAAGAAAATTCAAAGCAGCGAAATTCAAAACAACTCTAAACTCGTAACAATGAAATTCGTAATAATGAACTTCTTAAAAATGAAATTCGTAATAATGAATTTCTTAAAAATGAAATTTATAATAATGAAAATCTCAAAAATGTAGTACGGAATAATGAAATTAAAATAACAATGGAATCCGCAACAAATTTCTGATTTTATAAGAGAAATTGTAACAATAACCCTATCATCTCTTTACACGGGTTTCCTTTCTTCCAGCCTGATTGTTCTAGCCCCTAGGCTAGAGCAGGGGTCAGTAATCTTGTAGCTGTGGCGCGCTAAGCTAATTTATCAATGTAATTTAGTATGCTACAGTAGAACATTTTTAAAACAATTCGATTTCATAGATAATGCAAGTAGAGTTAGAGAATAGAGGTCAATAATATAGATATATTAAATTGTTGTTTTTTGTATATTAATTTTGCATCAGTTAAAGATATTTCTTACCATAAAAATAAGTAGAATTAGGTATAACTATTTCTTCAACAAAAATAAAAAGAATTATAATGTACATATACTATGTGTTTTTAAGCAAATTTATTAAAATAGGAAATAGACAACATAAAGTTTTATGTACTTCCTTTCATTATAGTTTAGTAAAACGAGAACAATTTTAATGCGAACCTAGTTCTTGCATCATTCTACCCCCAGAATTTGACTACTCACAATTTGACGAAGAATTTAGTTGTTAAATAATTTCTTAGCGGACTTGAAATATTTTTCATAAGAAGAAAGACTTTTTAATTTGATATTTAGAAACAATTGCGGAAAACAGAGTACGTTCAATTTTCTCTCTTAAGACGATTAAATCTCCCCAGTAATGGCATTCAGTAATTTACAAAATAACTAATAAATTAATCTTTAGGGTTATCTTTCAGATTTTTTTCGTAATTCCGTAAATGTCAATAATTCTGGTGTTTGTCAAATAAGTTCCACTACAAATTTATCATCTTCCATCCATTCAAAAATTGGAAAATTTGTAGAGTAACGCAAAGTGCCACTGAGAATTGTACCACGTGCCACATGTGGCAATCGTGCTATAGGTTGCCGGCCCCTAGGCTGGAGCAACGCCTTAATGAAAGTGAATATCACTACCGAATAACAAATAAATCGTCAGCGATATAGAGGAAGATAGAGGATTGTAAATGATTGTAGACGATACAGACCAGGGGTCGGCAACCTATCACACGCGTGCCACGTGTGGCACGCGTTACAATTCTCACGGACACTCTGCACTACTATATAAATTTGTCAATTTTTGAGTGGATGAAAGTTGATAAATTTTTGAAATGGACCTTATTTGACAAACATTTTCAGAATAATGCACATTTACGGAATTTTGAAAAAATCTGAAAGATAACTCTTAAAGAGTTAAATTTACAGTTATTTTGTAAATTACTGAATGTCATTGCTGGACAGATTTAATTGTTTAAAGAGAAAAAATTGCATGTACTCTGCTTTCCGTTTTTGGTTCTACATATCAAAGTAAAAAATCTTTCCTCATATGGAAAATATTTCGAGTCCGCAAAGAAATTGTTTAACAATTGAATGCTCAGAATTGTGTCAAATTGAAAGTTACAAATTATACCCCTGATTTTAAGATATAAAAGTAAAGCGATGCAAGTGCTAGGTTCACAAAAATGTTTTGTTTATCTTTTTATTTAACTGTAATGAAGGGAAATACTTATATTTTACGTTTTCTACTTCTTAATTCAATAAATATGTTTAAAAATACACAATGCATGTACAACTGTAATATTTTGCTTTTTGTTTTTGAAGAAATAATTATATTTCATGCTGTTTATTTTTATGGTAAGAAATATCTTCAAATGATACAAAATTAATGTATAATAAAACTGTAAATATCTAAATCATTTACCACTGTTCTCTAATTCTGAGTGCATTATTACGGAAATCGAATTATTTCAAAAATATCCTACAGTTTGGCACACTGAACCATATTGGTAGATTTGTTTGGGACACTACAGCTACAAGGTTGCCCAGTCCTGATATGGACACATTCACCCTTTGAAAAATTAATAAACCTAAGCAAAAAAAAACAGAATACCCGATGATGTATATTCGCTTAAAATTTTATTCCAAATTTCTTCGTTTTCTAGATTGCTGCAAGTAAATTCTTTTGCAAAAAATGAAATGTCTATATTTAACAAAATGATCCTCAACAATAAGCTATGGAAATTTTAATCAGCATTTCGTTTTGTTTTGTTCTCTAGTCTACCAAATATTTAAAAAAATTCTTCCGCTATTTACTTTAGAAAAAGAGGTTTCGATATTTTCGTTCCGTGCAGCGGAAATAACAGGAAATCTTATTCTGAAATGTCTCGGCTACTATTTGGAGTGCTCCATCAATCTTTGAAATGTCACTTCTGGCAGTGCACTGATAATAGAGGACTGTCTCCTATGGAATAAAAATAGTTCTTCATGATGAATGAATCCAGAAATATATAATCCTGTTTCTTCTTTCCCAACAATCTTCTCAACAGAAAAGCCGATTCAAAAAATACGTGAAGGGTATATTTACTCTTTTGGAGTGAGTGCGTGTTTAATGTGTCACCGTCCACTCTGGGTATAGTTTGTATGAAGAGTTTCAAGAAGTCAGTTTCTTGACGGAAATATATTTGGCATCTAAGAAAAATTATTCTTGAAAAATGGCTGGAAATTTATTTAGCAAAAGTTTAGAATATATTGCTTTTGATTTTAATAGCAGCTGTATTTAAATAGGAATTACTGTTTATGCATAAGTTTGTTTAGAAATATCGCATTGAAAACAACAAACTAACTTCAACTAACAAACTAACTTGCAGACTCTATGCTAACTCCTACTTGCCAACTCCAACGTGCAAACCCACAAACTCGGGAAACATGAATTTATATAATATACTTCATTTACATAATCACGCTTTCTTGGTCGGCGAAAGTTGGCTGAATTAGTTATTTTCCCCCAGAATAGTCCATAAGGTGTTAGTGTAGTCGCGGATAGAACCGTCACAAGGTGTCCACGCAAGAGAAAAAATAATTTGAGGGTCCATGAGGAGTTAATGGGGGTATACGATAGTGGCTCTCATTAAACCATATCGTGATTTTAAATTTAAAAGGAAATTTAATCAATTGGAAACCAGATTGTTCCTATTTAACAGCTATATTTACAAAATTTAATAAGTTTAATTTACAGTTACAAGGTGACAATATATTTATAGTTAAACAAGGACCATCAATTCAGCTTTTCTTGTCATAGTTAATCTAAAAAAGAAGTATAATATTGGTTGTCCCAAATTTTCCCATTTTCTCATTTTATCACGTTTTTATTAACTCGCTTTCTCGTCTTTTCGGGTGGATTTTTGTAATTGATTTTAAACTAATTTGTCGATGAGCTATATACTTGAAATTTAGACCATAGCTCAGAAGTGGATGGCAATGCATGAAAATGTGAAAAAAAGAAGTTCTAGTCTCAAACAAGGACCCCAGAAAAGGCGGACCCCGATTTCGACAAAGGACCCAGTAACTCTGGGACTTACACGAATTTACACACAAAGACCACCTAATTAACTCGCTTTCTTCTTTGTCTGTCAGGGTGGAATTTTGTAATTGATTTAAACTAATATCCCGATGAGCTATAGCATTTAGACCATAGCTCAGAAGCTGATGACAATGCAGGAAAACGTACAAAAAGAAGTTCTATTCTCGAACCCGGGCCTCCGAAGAGGCCTGTATGTCTGTCCAGGTGAAATTTTGTAATTGATTTTTAATTAACTTCCCAATAAGCTACAGACTTGAAATTTGAACCCTAGCTCAAAAGTGGATGACAATGCATGAAACTGGTTATAAAAATATGGCAATAGTTTTTTTTTTTTGTTAAGAAAATTATTGTTGCAGACAATTTGCAGGGAAGATGATGTTCTAACCAACGTTTAACATTTAAATGCCCACTATGCAAATTTCGAAAATAAATTTGAGAATGTTTTGATTATAGTAATACCACAGTGGCCAAGGTAATTTATATGGCCACATTGAAGAAAATAAATGTCACATTACCCAAGGAACTGATAGGAATAGGCATTAACGAAGATCTTCAAATAAAGTTTAGGACCGGGTGTCATCAATTTTGTCTTTAAAAAGTCATACCTGCTATTTATCTAAAATTAAGGAATATCCTGAGAAACATTTTAATTGTTTTTCTAGTGAAAAGAGTTTCATCGTGGTTGTCAATTGCCCCTCCCCCCCCCTCCATGAAAAAGAACTGGAGACTACTAACCGAGGAGATTTAGAGTTAAACTCAACAAGATTGATACAAAATTTTGAAAATGTTTAAGGAAATGTCAGATTCATTCCTTCCATTGAAAGAATTTTTTAAATGAATACAAATTCAGAAACTTTGAAATCCAAAGAATTATTTAGTAATTAGTATCTGGTCAAATGCACTTCAAAAATTGAAAATTCGTTGTTCCTTAACATCAGTTCTCATTACCTAGAGTAGAATATTTTAACCTATAAGAAACTTTAATTCGAATATGTGTATTATAATGTATAGTTACAGTAAATTTTCTTATGTCACATTCCATGTTTCATTTTTGTAAGATTTATTTTAAAAATAAAAATTTTCAGATATATATTTATAAGTTGAACCATTTTGAGAAGTTAAAAAAATTCTGATAAATATTATTAGATGAAAGATCTACAAATTCTAACACTTCTTTCAATTTATTCCATTCGTATATTTTTCTCATATTTTCGAGAGCAAAAGTATTGATGACAGTGATGAATGTGTTTCAGAAAATAAAAATTCTTCACAAAATAGTGTTTTTCGATTTCATTTATCGTCACAAAGAAAATTTCGTAGGCATTTATATAAAGTAAATAACATAATCTGAGAAACAAATTAGGATTGATACGAAATTACAGTACTTTTTTTTTTCATTTCCTTTGCTTACTTTGCTTTATATCTATGGCTAAAATATCTGTGTATCAATTAATTTACAATTTTGATGATATAATAACTACATTTTTGTCATTGCAACCTGTTGTCGGTATTTTATGAAAAGAAGCACATGATTACCAATTCAGCGTATACGACACAGTCGAAATTGGGGTTGCCAATTTGGCGAGTCATCTTGAACGTTTACGATCGTTGTGATAATACGTAAGTACTTTCATTTTAAAATATGATCAGGAAAAAAAAAGAGAGATTTTGGTTGAACCTACTCTATGTATGTTCATTGCTCAAATCTAACTATTTTTATAGATAACTTATATTACGTGTTTTACATTGTGAAGCAAATAATTTAAATAAATATTTTTAACATATTTTTTAAAATATATTTAAAATTGTACCGATGACGTAATCAAGTATTCCGAAATAATGAAATTATCAGAACTTTTTGAAAGGAACAACATTTTTATTTCATTTTTTACGTTGAGAATCATATTTTCTAAAGCTTCATAAAGTTTCGTCATTAATTTTAAAAATTATAGTATGTTTTATTTAATTAAACGTCTTCTCTGGCTAGGATACCATTTGCAATTTAAAATAATGTTAGTTAAATAAATATTGATAAAATTTCCATTATTTTGTTCCACATAATATAGTTAACTTCATAACCATAACTAGTAACTAAAATTTATATGTCTTACTCATCAGTTTGTGTCTACTATAACCATTAAGGATTTTGTTTACATTTTAATATAATTATTCAATGATTCAGATCGAAGAAAAGGCTTTTCTCATCAAAAGTTTGATATTTCTTTGATCCTACCTTAAGCATTTTGGAAAAAAGAAATTTAATCAAATAATCATAAGTATCGAAATAGACAGCTTTGAAACAAAAAAAAATTTGTAACATAGAATAAAAACTTTTACCAGTATAAAAACAAAAACTTCTAATGAAATTATTTAAGAGCAGTGCAGTAATAAAAGCATTTTGCGTGTTATTGAATAATTTTATTCTGCTGAATAATCCATCTCACCAACAAGTGCATGGAAATTTTTTAAAAGAAAAATCATATTTGAGCAAAAATATAGCTTTTATGTCCTTATATATATTTACGAATTTTGTGTAAAGAATATTAAAAAAGGAGTAAATAATTTATATCTGGATGTGCAATACGTTTATATTTCTCTCTTTGTTTTGTTAAAATTGTAATAATCGCAGCAACACCTTCCTCAAATTATAATGGCGATTCAATGGAAACTTGGCGAAATCTTGGCGTGACGACCATGTTGGCGACTATATTGGCGACAGCAACTATGTTGGCGACTTTGGTGACTATGTTGGCGACCATTTTGGTGACTTCGTGAACAGATGGATTCCTGCGGGAATTACTGGATAAATCTACTAATATCACGATCTATGACGCAAACCGATTTTTCGAGAAATATCCGCGTGGCCTATAAATAGGAATTCGCTCATCAAAACTGAGTTATTCTTGTTTTGATTGTTAAGGAGTAATATTTATTTGACCGTAAAGAGTCTATTAGTGATTAGTGATTACTTCGGCTGGTTTATAGGAAGGAGAAAAAAAGTTCTTGTAAATAATCTTTTAAAATACTTTTATTTTATAGATGTGTCTGAACGTCGTAAAAGTTGTGAAGGTCTCCTGAGATTTATTATGCAAGTTTGAGTGTTATATCCTGCATTTTAGGGATTGATTTTCGACTATAAATCTCAATCGTTCCGGAAAAACTGTGTTGTTCTTTGAGATTGATAGCATAAAATCCGCGAACCCCGATCAACGTAACAATTTTTTTCTGATATTCCGTTTTGAAATAAATTTGAGATACTTGAAATAAATAATAGCGCTTCAAATATTAATGTGATAAATATTAAGTTTTTCAACCAAAATTACTTGAGTCAGATAAAACTGTTTGCATTTTTACTAGCGGATATTAAAACGAAAATTTTCCATTTTAGTCAAATATGAAGTTTTTAATTATTTAAAGAAGATTATTTTTCAGTTAATAAAATAAACTGTAAATAACACCAATCATTTTTATTTATCAGAATTTAAAACGTGCTTATAATTATTATACTAATTTTCTTTGATAAATATATGTCTATAAATGGTGAATTACAGGGATACATTCTTTCTAAGAAATTGAACTGTAAAATTTAAAATTTATAGAATATTTAACAAATACAGAAGAATTAGTTTCAAAAATTAGAACAAAAATCTTCCTTAAAACCTTTTAGAAAATAATGTCTACATAAAATAATATATATACATTCTACATTGCTTTACAGAAAGATTATATTTGAAACTGAATATATATTAGGAAAAATTAGGTAGGTATTCTTAAAGAAATTTAGTTTATTTTAATTTTTGAAATACTAAAGAAATCTTCTTAAATGTGTAAGTAAATTGCATTGCGTTCCTCAATAGACAAAGTTTATCACTCATGCTAATGTTTTTAAAAAATACACTAAACAGGGGAAATTTAAAAAGGGTTAAAACCTATACTTTTCAGAAAATGCAAGAAAAAATACCTTAATAAAAATTTAAATTACGCATACACGGAAGTATTACCGAAACCGAAGGATTCTAATAATTTTGCTATGTTTATTGCAAAAGAATGTTAAAAATGTAACTATTCTTACTAAAAAAATATTTAAAAATTAATGTAAGACATATACTTAGGGATTGAAAAAGGCATATCGGCATGACGAATACCGATATTTTGAGCCATTTGTACAATTTTGTAATAAGGTATTCACAAGTTTGAATACCATTTGTTTTTTGGTATTTTCCAGAATTTTTTAAAATTGTCTCCACTATAAGTTCAGGGATCGCCAACGTAGGAAAATAGTATACGTTATGCTTTTTATGCCTCTGTAACGGGCGAAATTAATTAGACTGTGAATATAAAGTTGCATCTGAAGTGCAAGCGAAGTCATAAAATATGTGAATCATCCAAGAAAGCTGGCCAAATCTATCCTATTACAGCTCAGAATGATACTTGCGCACGCGCAAGATTCGTAGTCTGATATTCGTATTTGTGAAAAAAAGTTTGTAGTGAAGAAAATGCGTAATATTTCGATATTTTTTTTAATTGATGAGTTTGTTATTCGCAATATATTTGAATATCATACAGTACAATTGATGTATTTTGTTTTTTAAGATCACATTTCAAAATTTTTTAATAGTACCTCAGACTGAATATTGATATTTACACTTTTTTGTGATTTAAATAAATAAGATGCTCCTTTACATTTTTGTGATGCTTTATATACTGTTATAATTTATAAGTTACAAATTATTTTTTGTGATATTTACACTCTCTTATAAAACTGGGAATAAAAAAAGAAGAAAACACTAAACATAGGTGTTTTACTAAACATAGGTGTGCACACTAAAATTTCTACTACAGGTATTAAAACCGGTTCCCAGTATTAAGATCTAAAAAAATACCGAATACCAGTATTGAACTTTTGGTCCGATATTACAATCACTACATTTACTGTAATGAACACATATTTAAAAGATTAAATTATTACGACACACTTTAATACCTTAGGAATGGGGGGTGTCCTAGGGCTCCAGACACCCCCCAAAACCTTTGAGTTTTCTTCGATTGATGATAATCCTACATATATATATATAATGTAAAACTGAATTAAGTACTTGTAATTTACAATTTATTTTATAAATTACTGCTAATTATTAATTCAACAATTTATTTTTTACTGTTTTTTGTTAAAATCAGAAGAATCAATTGGTGTTGACATAAGGTATGATACGAGTTCGGGGACTTTCAACCATGGGCACCCCTCTTGAAAAATTTTCTGTGCGCTACTGATTAGGAACTATGTTCTAAATATGTTCTATAAAAATAAAAAGAGAGAAAAGAATTCTATTCTGTATCATATGATTAGTTAGTTTTACAGTTTAACAGGCATTTTTAATACATCCTTCATATATACGTTAATATTTTATTATATTATAATTTTGTATATATCTATCTTTAAAATCTATATTAAAATTAGCAAGCTCCCCACAAAAAAAGGAATCAAAAATCTGACTGACAAAAATAGGAGTCATTGGATAAAATACCACAAATTCATTGAATAGTATTTTGAGAATATAATAAGCAGTTTATATTATTGTCGAAAGTCGAATTACACTTTTAGCATTATGCTACAAAGAATGTTTATTCAAATACGAATAATAGCGGAAAGATCTATCTGATGTGCAATTCGTTTCGAACAAATATTAAAAACTTAGATTTGATTCCAAAACTATTTGTGGACTGAAGACCCTTATCATAAAAGTTCAAAGTAATACACAACTCAAAGAAATCAATATCAAGAACAAATATAATATTCTTAATTTCCTTTAAATCAATTACTCGGTTGTTCACTTTTCCCTATTTCAATATATAATTCTTTCTATATTAATAAAATAACTCTCCAAAGTGCGAAGTAAATGAATCCATGCTCCCTGAGGAAATTAACTCTTTTCATTCTAAAGGTGTTTTCGGACGACTTGGTGGGTTAGAGATTCTGTTCAACAAAAGGGGTGCTTTAAATGTCCGGAAGCGCAAGGGGTGTGCGAGGGAAGGAATGGAAATTTTACGTGAATACATTAATCATTCACTGGGGATACCATGCCTGTGAGGTATACTATCACCTCACTTAAAGTTGTGACGTCAAGCAGAAAGAGTTGCCGGAAAATTTAGAGGAAACTCACCTTATAAGTTTCCAAAGACCAAATGGGTAAGTATAAATCGAAGTATTTGAATCAGTATACATACTTTACATCAGCTTAGGATATGTATTAATGTAAAACAGGAAATAAAAATTATTAATGCTGAAAAAGTTTTGTAATTAAATTAAACTTTGATGGCAATACATGGAATTTTAGGTTGGTTTATAAAAATGTTTTATTAAATAAATTTAAGCAATGCTATAAATTTTTAATGATGTGAAAAACATATTGTCAATTTTAAACTCATAATGGAAATAAAAACAAAAAACGAAAATGAACTCAGTTTTCAAATGCGTAACGAAATTTAATATTCGAGTTTAGAAACCTTCAAAAGAACAATTTTTTAATAATTTAGTGTCAGTTTCTCAGAGTATTTTTCGAAATACAAAGGACGTTCCGAAAATAAAATTCATCGTTTATTTATTTATTTGAAAAAGAAGATGGTATATACTATGCAAACAAAGACAACCACTATTAGAAACCACATTCGTTGGTGGCTACGTGACAAAAGAACGCCAATGTGTTGAGGCCCGGGGGTCGCAGGGCAAGATGATTCGAGACAGAAGCAGGCATGTTCTTAAAAATATATACTTTATTCTGTAACACTTTATGGAAATGTACAATTTTATAGCTTAACTCTGGGAGCAAAGAAAAACCGGAAAAACAAGATTATTGAAATTCACATATCTGGAGTTGAAGCTCCTTATTATGACCCTTCTCGAAGCCCGATAGCTCGGTCAGCTCCAAAGTTGGCCTGGTAGATTCTACTTAAACTCTTAATCTCAAGACGCGTGACCACCCAGTCGTTGTTCACCTTTTGTAATACTTTTTTTTTTTTGCTTAACGATCAACGATTAACCATTAACCTCACATACTCAACGACAGGCCCAGTTACATTTCTATAAAATTAAGTTATCTCTACGGAAAGCAATTTTTAAACTGAAATCACAGTTAAAGAATAGTTTCCCTAAGAGGATTAGTAGAAGAACCCAAATAGTAAACGTTACAAACGTAGGAAGAATGCGGCATGCTCAGAGCGCCGAGGAGGAGGTCGTAGCAACCACAGATATGGTTGCTACGTCCGGCGTGTCCTAGATTATTTGAATACAAATCATGAGGATAGACAGATGTGGTTGCTAATGGAAAAGAGACTCTTATTTGGTACGAAAAACACGTGGTCAATCACACGTCCGGCAAAAGGTTTGTAGCTAGTTTTGCATGTTCAGTGAAGGAAGGCAGACGGCGGAGGTTGAAGATCGAAGGGGGCATCCACGGATGAAAACAATATTACAGGCTCTACAACAATTCGTTGCATCACAGAATATCGAGTTTTACTAAAGTGGTTTATTCTAATAAACTTCATGCTACAACAAATATCTCAATGTCGGTGGATACTATGTCGAAAAATAGTGTAAGATGTAGAGTTCAAGGTATTACGACGTATATTTCTTTGACTATAAAGTTTCCGTGAGAAAAAAATGACGAAAATTACTCTCAGAACTTCATCTGTATAATTGAAACGAACATGTCACGCTTATACAGGGTGGTCCTGAATTCATGGTACAGACTTTAAGGGTAGATATAAGACGTTGTAACAATTATTTATTGTAAAGAAATGTATGGGCGCAAGTGACGTGGTAAGACGCAAACAGAAGAAATAAAAGATAAAAGAAATAGAGTTATCAGTTGCTTATTTTGCCGGTAGGGGGCAGTAGATGTCTAGCCACTGTTCAACATGATACATCTCAGTAGAGGAAAGCGTCATTCGCAATTGTGCTGACGGCTACGATAGGAAACTTTACGTATGCCGAAAATGCAGACATGCCTTACATGCTGCAGATTTGTGCTACGGATGTATCACGCGCAACTTCCTGATCAAAGAATGCAGGGTCACAGAACTTTTCAGCGGTTACATCGTCAATTTCATGAAACACGTTCGTTCCACGTCACCAGACCTGAGGCTGGTCGATGAAGAGCTAAGCCTGAAAGAAAGCAATTTGAACGTTATGTTTGATAGACCAGAGTCAAGTACAAGTGCTGTTAATATTGCTCTCATCACGTAAGTTTTCAAAAGACCATTTGTAGAATATTAAACGAAAATTGTTTCAACCTCTTCCAATTTCAGTGAGTACAAGCTTTGAATCCGGCGCACTATCTTCTCCGACTGCCAGTGAGTGGGCAGTACAACATCATGGGCTGTAGCTGGACTTCATAGCTCATGTACTGAACAGTTATGAGCAGATACTGTAAACATTACACTTGTCAACAACGCTTTCCTTTCGTCTCTTATTTTTTGTATTATTATTTTTATTGCCTCATCACATCACTTGCACTCATACATTCCTGTATAATAAATTATTGTTACAATGTCCTATACCTACGCGTAAAATTTGTGGCATGAATTCGGAACCACCCCGTATAAAAAGTAGTATATAGCTTGATTAAATTAAACCTTTTGGCGTATATGAATCATTTGCTACATAATAAGTGAGGAACAATAAAGATCTCAATGTTTTTTTAAGGTAAATAAAATCTAAATGAATGTAATTATCTGTGTGTATTAATAATGTCAAACTTGATTCTTCTTCATTAGAAATATTTTACTACCATCATTAAAGACAGTAATTTCCACGAATCATAATAGGGATTTATTTTCATTACTAATATCGAAATGATGTAATGATATGTCCTTCAAAATTTAAAATTTATATAAAAAGGAAATTTAAAATTTAATTTTTTGTTTTAAAATTATTTGGTTCATGTTGTTTATTATAATGTTCATTAAATAAAGATATTTTGTCGAAAAATACTATAACAACTTCAACGTTTAAACCAATCGTCTTTCTAAATGCAATATATTATTTTTCCATGTGACAGACTTGTGACATCGAAATAACTACGAATTTTTACTATTACTTCGAATTTCTAATTCAAATGTTAAATAAATGCAGCTTCAAGACTCAAGTGAATAATGATGAAAATTTTAACCCCTTTAGAAAGCATCATTATAATTATTTATCTAATACTTAAAACCTTCATTCCATGGATAGATAATTTAAAGGCGATTTTATGTGCCATCTTTACTTGAAATTAGAGGAGGTGGTTATTTCATGTTGATTGACTGATTGTTAGAAATATTACATTTAAAAGCAATACGTAGGGGTGTTGTTGAAGGACCTTGACATTTTGAACCTCTGTCAAATAACGAAGAACAAATAGTTTACTCTCCACTCTTCTTAGACAATATGACAACTTTGAGCATCGACATACTCAACGTGTACCAGTCTATTTATCAGTCTTTAGTGGCAACATGACTTGAAACCTAGACTAGACAGAAATGCCATCGCAGAGTTCATTTCCAAAACAACTAGATTACCACCTTCCCATGATTGTTTTTTTTAGGAATGGTAAATCAACAATATATATCTCTTAATAACATTTATGCTAAATGCGTAAGGCATTTGTCTTTTAAATGGGCTGTATTTTGATAGTATAACCTTGATAAACACGACAAGTCTCCAAGTGTGAGAGACATTTCATTGAAGGCGCCATCTAGTGGCCGCTCCCACTACCAATTTTGGGACGATTTATTTTATTCTATTCGTGCTCTAGTCAGATGCTAAATGTTGCCGTGATTTATTTTTGTAGAGAGTACCAGAGGCAACTTGATACCTGAAGTATCTTTAACATACTTCAAAATCATAAGACATGTGGGCCTACGGTTTTCACTTCCAAGAAAATTTATCGATTCTAGCCGAAGTCGAACCCGTTACCTTGGGCTTAGGAGACGGGCACCTTACGATTACTGTATTGCTTTACTCTATTACGATTCTTCTAACTCACAGATGTGTTTTGTGAATAGCAAGCAATGTCTGTTGGTAGCGGTGTGTTTTGATTAAATTTACTAAAGCATTTTATCCTTTTCCTTACAGAACTTTTAAAATATATTTTTGTTAGAATAGATTGTGTAAGGAATGAAATGTTCTCTCATTGCCGCCTAGAGTTGTGGGAAGAAGGAAAGGGAGACTAGCCATATCAAAATATAAATCTACTTATTGGTCATACAGTTTAGCAACACAATTCAAAATAGTTTCGATGAGAAGAGATGTTCTCAATCTAAGCAATATGTGGATTAGTAACAAGATGCGCGAATTATGAGAAGACTTTAAATATATCGACCCTCTTATTTCAGTATCAAATCAACTATCCTAGTTATCCGAACACTAATTTAAATTTTAGTGACCAATCATCACTTAAATTCTTTCACCTATCAAATATTTGAAATGCGCTATAAAATTGTATAATACCTGATCAGTAGCAATCTATTCTATTTTCTCACTTTCTCTCTCCCTCTTAACTTGAAAACCTAGAATATAGATAGTCGATATGATTTACATAATCAAGGTTTCTTCTTCAGAGGCGCGTTGGTTGTGAATAAACTAGAATTGATAGACCAATTATTTCCCAAGAGGATTAAGGAAAGGAAGCGGTTAGATCCGTGTCAAGATTCATATTCTTCTTTTAATTTTCAATAGAATCAGATAAAAAGTTTTTGGTGTCTAATTATGGAGAATGAAAGAAATGCTTTTAAATTTTACCGTCAAATAAGCCCCAAAAATGAAAGAAATATTTCCAAATGTTGACGAAAGCTAAAGAGATGATTGGTTTTTTATCTCCTCTCCCCGTCCGTAATTTATAAGATTCTAAGAGATTCAAATGTCTTAATTTGTGAAGAAAAATAAAATTTCTTAACTTAACATTAAGCTTACATAAAATCAAAATTGCCCAAAGATCAGAACTTTAAAACTTATAACCTAAAAAAATACATTTCTGAAAGCAATACAATAATCAAAATAGTGTTCTGCAATTTGGTAATTCTGTACTAGAAAACAAATTTTTCCCGTTAGTATATTAACCAATTAATCAACACAAACATATTACATATTACATCAACATAAATAAATTGCTCAACAGATTAAGTAATGCTGTGAGATAATATTGTTAAATAATATCATATATTATATACATTAATAAACTTTTGAACACATTGCCATCGACAGAATTTTAAGAGTGAATAATGTTTTTTACTTAAAAATTCTCATATACGAAACTTAAAATAATAAATTCATAACAGTTAATTAATTAATTAATAGTGTTATTCAAAAACTGCAGACAAAAGAAGTGTACAGACTGCTTTCAGAACAAAAATTGAAGTATAGTACAACCTGAAAGTATGTTTGTTCTGCCCAGTATTCTGTCATAATTTTTAAAGCTTAGTCTAAATAAATAGAGTTAAAAATTTACTTTTAAATACTTCATAAAGTTCTGCATGGTTTGTAATTCATCATAAATGTACTTTTGTCTACCTACTAGACAGTATAATTAGTTAAAAGTTTTCAAAATACAAAACGCTTTTGGAAAATCGCTTCATAAGAAATTAAGATTTAAAACACAAACATGACAAAAAACAAGAATCTTCATCAATTGATCCCCTTCATAAAATGACAATGCCTATTCAATGAAGCTCCTTGATGCAGAATTTATGAATATAAATGACTTTGTAAGAATAACGATAGAACTATTTTTAGAATATAATTCATAAATTTACCATCTTTCAAAACATAGAATATGAATAAATGTAAGTTAAAAATCTATTAAATTTTCATTGTGTGTAAAATTAACCCCCTTAACTGGTTTCTCCGTTCTCCGTACGGGCTACTGAAAGCTCGCCACGACCGTTTACTCGTACGCTTTATGGATACTGATGTTTTCTTCTTTCTATCTTTCATTTGCACATGTTTTTAATTCCTATAGGGAGATTATTAGAGCTATTGTTTTTAAGAAATGCAGTTTGTTCATGGTTATGAAATAACTCTCATCCAGAATTTTCATTGAGGTGAAGCAGGATTGTTTCGTTGAAGGCAGGAATTTAGATTCTTGAAAATATTCTATAAAGAACAGGGATTAGCAAGACAAGGTGCAATTAGTTCCATGAGAAGTGAAAATGGGAAGATAATCTAAAAAAGCCGATTTTAAATCTATCTATATTGCAATATAAGACTTTGTATTACACCATGCTTCAATTCTGTTAATACATATGAAACATTCTTAATAGCATGCAGAATGTGCTTATAAAAAGCAAACATTTATAGGGGGTTTTGTGTTCCACAATTATAAAATAAAAAATAGTGGAGAAACTTGGAAAAAAAATTCCCTTAATTATTATGGTTAGTTATATGCAATTAAAAATACGCCTTTTATTGAAGCATTTTGGGCAAAAACACTGACTGCTTAAGAACGTAAAATTGAATTATTAAATTTGATACCTTTTTTATTATCAAAACAAGCTATTATGCATTGGTATATAAGCTACTGCGAAATTTATATAGTCTACGAACAGTCTAAATTTCTGTTAATCAGAATCAACTAAAATTAAATCGAATCTATTTTTATTTCAATACTTTTAAAAAGTAAAAAAGAGCTCAAATTAAACTATTTGATTTTTTTATTTTATTCAAAAAAATATTTTTTTAAATTTTTGGAAAAAAATTTAAATAAATGTATTTTTTCTCAGTAAAAAAAAGGTAGTTTATTTTATAAATTTTAGCATATTACTTTTATAACGTAATTATTCATATACACTAAAGCGCCAACGTCATGGGATTCTACCTTATATACATCTTAGGGAGCTTCTTTTTTGCCGGAGAAATACATCAGTTTGAGGTGGAATTGATTCAAAAAATCGCCAGATGTCCCAAGAAGTACTATGACTTGCTACCTCTACATTCGTTCATAACTGCGAGTGCGATGCCAATGAGAAATTGTTTGCATTATTTTATCTTTCCAGGTGTAATGGGTCTATCAGCGAACCTTCAACAAATCCTCTTGGGGTAAATTTATTCTTTTTAACTGTATGTTCTATTGAAAACTTTCTCCCGAAGAAGCAGACTTGAATTATTTAAATGAGTTGTTATATTTAAGCGTGGGCATTTAGGTACGTGAAGTTAGTCGAAAGTTAGGTGACAGTTAATCGACGGATAGTCAATTATTGATAATTGGAGAATAAGTTATAAGATTGAGAGCTTATATTATATAAAAGAATTACAACCGTAGGTCGTACAAGTAAGAGATTTACCGAAGTCTACGTAGAAGTCTAGAGTGTTCCAAGATTAAGTGGAGTAGAATATACTCAGATGTTAAGTATCCTTAAGCAATGTGATTGCTCTTCTAGTTAGTTGCGTAGTGCATTTCCTACCTTTAGTTGTCTGATTTAAGTCAGTGGTATAATAAATCTGAGTTTGAAACTGGTTATGGCTGATCTTTACTCGAACTCCCAAACACCCCCATTCGCTAGCCGGTAGATATAAGGGTGCCAGGACGTGCTCGAAAGGGTAAAATGCCAAAAATAAGACTATTTGTTTATGAAACATGTGTATTTAAAAAATTCCAATAGAGGTTAAATTTTTTGTGATATTGAAAAAGATATTCTGTAGTCATTCCGTAGAAATAAAAAAAAAAATGATTAGTTATATTTTTTTCTGGTTATTTAATTTGGACATAAATTTGAGGTCTCATAATATATACTTATGTTTAGGTACTATTTTTTTTAAAAAAAGTATCTCTTAATTATGTAAAATATTTTTGCACCATATATAAAACAATACACAAAATATAGTGAATCTATTTTTAGTAAAATATTAAGATAGTTTCTTTTAAAAAAAATCATAAAACTTTGTAATTTTGAAAATTTTTATTTTTTCCGCCTTTTATTTATACACAAACCTATACTTTTTTTTAAAAAAAAACTATGTATTACTTCGACTAAAAAAATAGGTTCCCGGTATATACAGATATCCTGTAAAGGAGCATAAAAAATTTTGAACAATATATTACAAAAGTTTTTTTTTAGTGTACCTAAGGGCAAAAATTTATGCTTTGGAGACGAAGTCGCTGTTGTTGTTGTTACTAATGCCACTTGTCTGACGTAGTCTGATCGAGGTCCACGAAATTCATCATGGCATCGGGCTAGATTGTACGCCTGTCGTTAGCCGTAGCTTTGAGCGCCATGCAGGTGACAGTACGATTTGGCTCGGTTCCACCCCAATTTTGAGGGAGAACACCCTGGGAGTGGTCAGGGGCCTCCCACCTCTCTTCCCCTTCCACCAACCTCACGAGAGGACTTGTGGCACGATGGCTATTTTTAGTACCCCCATGCCGCGAAGGCATTATACATATACAAACATCCATGCCTTCTCCGGATTTCGAACCCAGGCCCTACGGCACAGCAGTCAGCGTCGCTAACCGGATGGGCGACAAAGTGAAGAACTAAACATATTTGTAAGCGTTTGCTTACGTTTTTGTCAATTGCTTTTTTCATATTTCCAGATTATTTTATCAACGAACATACAAGTGTAAAACAATTTTAGATTCAGAAAAATATGCACTATGTTTTAATACTAAAATTAAAAAATCGATCCTTTGAATGTGTATGATGTCCTGACTCCCTTAAGTTTCATATATGTTCGATAGAATTCTCGTCTGGTGATATAACTGGCTAAATCGTCATCTGGAATTATTCAAAATGTTCTACAAATAATCACGAATGACTGTGGTCTGTGATTGGACTCGTGGTCATCCTAGAAAATTCCGTCTCGTTTTGTGTATGTAAAGCCCGTGTTAGACTAAAAGTGGTCTCCAAATAGCGAAACATATTGATTTTCCATCAATTACTGGTTCATTTTAACCAGAAATCCCAGTGTTCCAGAAATCTCATGTAAAAATATACGCATACGGTCCTGGTCTCGGTCATTAAATAAATGCGGCCGGTCACTGCATTATCCCTCCGCCAGGCACCTTTCAAGACGTTCCATAGATAGGCACGTGGTATCTCTCAGATGCATCACTTCATACTTGCGTTTGAAGATGAATTAATCATTTTATTGGTGAGATTTGACTTTAAAGTGAAATGTTATACCTAAATTATTGACATAAGATACAATGCTTCTTTCTGAAACTCTTATTTTTTATTATCTACAGCGTTACCTACTTCTCAAAATAATGGTATATGTACCTATCTACCTGTAGCACCAAGGCATTCAATGGACATTAAGAATTAAATGATACAAAGCAAAGGAGCTATGATGTGTTAAGAGGAAGGGTGGGAAAAACAGGAATGTGACCCAAAAAAGTAAAAATAATTAGGTTCACAATAAATTAGTTAATTGAAAATTTTAAAAAAAAATGCATAGGATAATTTTAAAGTTTGTTTGGTAACCATCTGAATGAAAAAAAATTTAATTACGTCTATAAAAATAATAAAAAATATACTTAATACTGAAAGCATTTTGTAATAAATTATTTTGGCTTAAATTTGACTCCATTAGGCACATACGTAAGTTACATACGTGGTAATATGATATTTAAGACATCATCAGAATTTTCAATTTAAAGAAAAAAAAGCATCACAAAAGTAGAAATTATTTATCCCTGTAACCACTTCCTATTTCACACTTTCATATCCTTTGTTAGAGTCTTCACAAATCATCTTACACTGCTCAAGGCACATAAATTTTTCACATTTTACTCATCAAAATTTTGAGAGTCACCTTTTCTGGATCTTTTGACAAGGGGAACAGTACTTCTTCTTCAAAGTTCTTGGTGTTGTTTTTCATGGTCCATTATCTCTAATGGAGGTTGTACATCAGATTTTTTTAAATCCTGATTCGTAATGAACGAGTCATGTGAGTGTTACTCTCAAATCATCTTCGCAAATGACGTCTTCGCGTGGCATCTCTAGAATGCATCTCAATTCCCAGCAGAAAAACCATTTTAAAAAAGTTGCAAAATACTTGTTTCGAGTTAATTTAGTATAAAAACTGAAAACCACACTCTTTGTTATAGGATAACATGAACATTAGCGAAAAGTTGGAAAGACATTAAAAATTACGTTGTTGGGCTGCACCTGATTCAATATAGATTCAAGGCCCCTGCAGCCCAAATGAAAGGTGGTCGACCTCGTCCATGAACCCTAGTGCAAGTTATGAAAGATAGATAAAAGAAAAAGAGCCGCATTTCCGCTCACCTTTTGGACACAACACAAAATTATTTTTATCACGCGTCCCAGAGATTCGCGCACTTTACGGATGTTTATCCCTGCTGATAATGGCTTATTCTTGGCGCAGTCTTGACACTCTGGATTGAAGAATAATTAATTCTCAAACAATATCCGAAATGGATGCATGTGTGTAGCTCCAATTTGCATTCCGCATTCAAAATCTGTTTTTATTTGCCAAATTTAAGTCTACGTGCCTAGTGGTTGGCGGAGTTGTTTTGGCACTGGCCTTGGTATGCCCAAATTTGCAGTTTGAACCCCGACCCAAGTCGGTGGATTTTCATGATGCAGAAATCGACAGAGTCCATGTCGTAGGACTGTGCGGAATGTTAAGAGTCTTGTTTGGTTTGAGTATTCTCAGCAAAATTAAATTCCTAGAACAATTTCGCGTCGTCGGAGCTCAGATGCCTTTATCTGGGGAGGAAACTGGGCGTCAAAAATACATCGTGGCAATTAATATCCACCTTTTTGGTGTCACACTAAAATAACATACCAGCTCCCGGAGAATGTTCTTAGTCTGCAATGGTGATTACCAATCCACAACCTCATTTAAAAGAAGAAGAAAAATTTTAATCTATATTAGAAACATTTCTAAATTAAAAACAGTAATAAAAATAAATGTGCTCATTAATTTTAACGATATTGACAAAATATATTAAAAAACTCCTTGTTTATTTATAATTCAGTGCGATTATAGTAAACAAAATAGTTATTAATGTAATCAAAACTATAATAATTTTATTGCCTTGCATACTTTAAATATGGTATTCACTTATGAATTATAAAGAAATTCAATTTCTCAAACAAACGAAACATAATCCACTTCTTTTTTTTATTCTCCACAAATTCATCTTTCTATTCTAAAATATGAATACACACGAGTGACTTTCCAATTGTTTTGAAAAATGCTTTTCTTTCGCCTTGCCTATCTCAATCTTGTATTCAATATTTTCTTCTCTTGACAGTAAAAATCACACAATATCTATTCCAAACTCACTTTTCACTTCCGAATTCTATTTCATTCATCTTCGAAGTGTCAGTTCTGGCAACACTCTGATGATGGGGGATTTTTGAAAATGGCTTAGAATAAAAATTTGCCTTTCTGACGTACATAATAAACGAATGCTAAAATGGTCTTGCTACAATCCACGAGAATATGACGAAAACGTAATATATGACAGCCATATATCACCTTTCTCCCGGTGTGTAAGTAGGAAATCTTCATTTTTGCGTAAATTAATTCCAAATGCTGCCTGTAGCTCTATTAAAATTTCTTCTATGTAAACTAAAATAGTTAACCCCAAGTAATAAAATATTTTGTTATATTTAAAGAATCCACATAGAAAATATAATATAATTCTATCTTAAATGGTGAACAATTTCCATTTTTAAAATTATGTAATTCATAACTTCTTGCTTACTAATTAAATCTGTGCTGTTTTTGTAGTTGCTAATGCCACCTGTTTGGCGGTATCAGAACGAGACCCAGAAAATCCATCGTGGCAAATGGCTAGAAGTACGCCTGTCGTTAGCCGTAGCTTTAAACACCATACAGACAGTAAGATTTAGCTCAATTCCACTCCAATTTTAAAATAGAACATCTTGGAGGTAGTCAGGGGCCTCCCACACCTCGTCCCATTCCACCAATTTAAGGAGAGGACCTGCTGTTCGTCGGCTATTTAGAATGCCACCATACCACACAGGCCCTATACATTAAAAATCCATGCCTTCTAAGGAATTTCAACCCAGACCCTACACAGCAGTCAGCGTCACTAAACACTATACCTAATGTGTGACTAAGCACTGATACTAATGGCACTCTAGCGAAGGTGCCAGATCGAGACCCATGAAGTTCGTCGTGGCAAAGAAGGTTACATTACGTCTATCATTTTAAACGCAGATTTGGGCACCATTCTGGCAAGAGTCTGTTTGGGGTCAATTCCGCCCCAATTTTCAGGGAGAATACCCTGGGATGTTGTTTAGAGGTCTCTTCCTGCCCTCTTCACCTTCCATCGAGAGATTTTTGGTTCACCGAATATTTGGAGTAACCCCATGCCACACAGGTTCTGTACATTAAAAATCCATGTCTTCTCCGGAATTTAAACCAAGACCCTACGGCACAGCAGACAGCGTCACTAACCACTATACCTGATGTGCGATTAAGCACTGATACTAATGCCCCTCGAATGACGTTGTTAGATCGAGATCCGCGAATTTCGTCGTGGCAAAGAAGGTTAAATTGCGTCTATCGTTTTAAACGCAGATTTGGGCACCATTCTGGTGAGAGTATGTTTGGGGTCAATTCCACCCCCATTTTCTGGGAGAATACCTTAGGGTGTTGTTTAGTAGTCTTTCCCTGCCCTCTTCCCCTTCCACTCCCATTGAGATGTTTGTTGGTTCACCGAATATTTGGAGTAACCCCATGTCACACATGAACTGTACATTTGTAAACACCCACACTTTCTCCATGATTTGTACTCGGGTGTTCGACATAACAATCAGCGCCAAAAACTACTATCACGTCTAAGATTTATAAAAGGGCTTAAACACCTTAACTGGTTTGTCCACACACCACGCGGGCTACTGAAAGCTATCCACAACCTGTTTCCCCGTACGTTGTACGGGCTTAGTTATTTTCTTCTTTCTATCTTTCTTATATTATATTTTCATTTCTGCTAGTGTTTTTAGAGATGCAGTTTATCCATGGTACTCAAGTACTTCTCATCCGGAGTTACCTTTGTGCTGAATGCAAGAATTTTTCATTGATGCAGAAATTTAGATTTTTAAAAATATTCTATACAGAACATGGGTTCGTAAGGTAATATGCAATTTGTTGCTTGAGAAGAAAAGAAAATGGAAAAGTAATCCAAAAAAGCGGATATTATCTCTGTCCTCAATGCAATGTAAGATTTAGTGTTACATTCTTCATAGCACGCAGTATACTTAAAAAAAGTAAAAATTTGGGGGGAGGTGTGTTCCACACAATTATAAAATAAAAATAGCATGAAAATTTTAAAATTTAAATGTAAAATAAAATTTTTTCATTATCACATTCTGTTAAGAATTATACTTGAAGGAGGATTCGTTCTCGGTACCTTCCGTTCCCAAAGCACACAGCCTACCCCTAGGCTAAAATGAGCACTTCAGTGCAGAGGCAGTTAGGGGCTTACATGGGAACCACCGCCACACACTCCCTACCAGTGAGTCGATAAGTCAAACGAATGGTATCGTTGTTATGGCGAGCGTGTGAGCTGTTACGTCACTACGTGACGGCTTGAAGGTTACGTCATTCATGCGAGATGGCTTTGTTGATTGCGTCATGTGTGTGAGACGGCTTCTGGTAGCATTTGTGTTGGATAGATGGTGTCCCGATTGTTGCGCGAAGGTTGCGATTGTTCGAAGTTCCCCAGGGTCACCAACGAAGGCGGATTCGTTCTAGGTTCCTTTCGTTCCAAAAGCACACACTGTACCCCTAGGCCAAAATGATCACTTCAGCCCAGAGTTACTTAGTGGCTTATACAGGAACCATCGCCAGATACATAATTATATGCAGTGAAAAAACTGTACTTTTTTCGGAACATATTTGGCAAAAAAATTGACTGCATGAGGGGTTAATCCCCAGTTGTATTTTGTTGTTGTTGTTGGGGTTATTTTACATGTATTCATTTATGTTTGTATAATACCATGGCATAAAGTATATGTGATAGAAACGAGTTATATATATATATTATATATATATATAAAAGCGGGTTTTAAAGAGTATATTACATAAATATATTTTATTATTATATTTAATAAAAAAATAGTTTATAAAGCACGTGAAGACGTCTTAAAATTCATTCACTTCCAAAAATTGTTTTCTTTTTTCTCTCTTATTTACAATTTTTATAAACATTTGTTATCCATACAGAAAAAAAGTATACATTTTTTTTTCTTTCAATCGTCTTAAAAAATATAATAATAAATGAATGAGTAGAGTATAAATGATCATAAAAAAATCCATAAAATCTTTCCTCCACACCCAAAGCTTCTCACCGACATATTATCTCTATTCAAATTTTTATCCATAGACTAATAACACTAATATATTTATGATACTGAAGAAACAGTTATATGCAAACACACAGTGCCTTGTAACGGGTACTATTAGGGTTCTTCTAATAATCCTCTTGGGAAAAATATTCTTTAACTGTGGTTTTAATTTGAAAACCAGCCGACTGGATGGTGTAGTTGGCTTGCCACTGGCAATCAGCACCTAAGGTTACAGGTTTGACCCTGGCCCAAGTCAGTGGATTTTCATGATGCGGAAAATCGACAGCGCCCATGTTGCATGATTATGCGACACTTAAGAAATCCCTTGAGTGACCGTTCGGCTTGGATGCTCTCGGCAAAATTAAATTCTTAAGTGCAAATTTCGCAATTGCAGAACTCAGGTGCCTCCCTCTGGTGAGGAAACTGGGCGTCAAAATTACTTGTGTTATCGCTTATATGGTGCCACGCAAAAAAGTGATACCAGCTCTTGGGGACTAGACCTGCAAAGGTAAAATGCCAATGCGCATCCCCATTCGAAAAAAAATCCTGACAAAATGTGTTGTTAATTTACTTGTAGAAAACAATTAAAATTGGTCGGGATAATACGGATTTAAAATATATATTTTTTATCAATCAACATATAAATCATTCTGTTTAAAGCTTTTTGATAACATTTAAGGTAACGTATTAAACATACACATAAATTTGTCAATTAATATATGTAATATAGGATGGAAGAGAGAGAGAAAAACGCATTACTTTTACTTTTATCATAGTTTTTTGTGAGATAATTCTTTCTATTTAAGGTATTACGAAGTTATTCATAGTAATTCTAGATTGTTTTTTTCGGAGTGGGACGATTATAAATAATCGATCTACCTAAGGTAATGTAACATGAAGAGATCCAATTTCTTCAATCACTCTAAATTGATTGGATGATGTATCATAAATCAACACATCATACTAGAAATATCATTCTTTTATAAGGGAAGAAAAATATTTCATTGGAGAAATATTTATTGCAAATATCTTGAAGTAACCCACATCAAACAGATTTGATTCTATAAACTATATGTCTAGCATATAAATAAAGTACCCGAGATATATTTTCGTTATTTTTTTAAGCTGCATTTTAATGACGAAGGTGTAAAAGTTCTTAAACTGTGATTCGTAGATCCCCAGGGGTTTCCAGCATCTTTGTAGGGACAGGTTTCTGTAGCAGTTTTGCCACCCCGGACAAAAATAAGAAATGCCCCCCCCCTCTCTCTTCATATATATATATTATTTTAAGTATTTAAAAAGTGCAATATAACTCGGAATTAGGACGTATTTACCTGTTATTATTTCAAACGAGAAAAATGTAAGAGAAGGAATCGTCTATTTAAGCTGGCTAATATCCCGGAAGAATAGTCTACTAATGGTGGGGATTACAATAATTTCTTTTAACTTAAAGTAACTACTCTCAAGACTAACATAAAACAATTCCTGTGACTCTCTGTCTACCAAAACCTTTGATTACCCTTGTCCCCTTTTGGATATCTGAAATCGGACATCGTAAAGGTGAAAGGAATGTCCGTTGTGACTTCAATCCGAGATAAGGAGAAAGCTACTAGTGAAAAATGAGTAAGCATATTAAATTTCAAGTTTTAACATATACTCCAAGTTTCAACGTAAAAGAAAAACTGTCATTAAATATAAAGAGTACAAAAAAGAAAAATAGGATGAATACCAATGAAAATAATGAAATACCAAGTTAAATGAAATACCAAATTCACACACCCAATAATATTTCAAAAAATATATTAATTTTTTTGTAACAAAAAAAATAATTTTTAAATTTGATTTAAATACCGCTCTTAAAAACTGCCGCCCCGGATTGGAAACTGGTTTGTCCGACCCTAGAGCTGCCCCTTCTGGGGAGTCCACACGAAGGTCTCTGATTTATTGTTAATATTGCTCTCTTTTACAGATGTTGAAAGGCCTCGTGGAAAAATTGAAAGACGTGCCATCTTTAACTGGATCACTAAATTGCCCCAATGAAGAAACTACTAGAATTTGTATTTCGATCAAGAATATTGATTCAATTGTTTGCAACTGCATAGCCATTACAACATGTAAAACTTTCAAAAAATACAGTAGAATAAACATGTGCAAAGATTAAGAAGTGAATTCATAGTGCGCCAACAGATAACGATTGCATCCCTCTCGATTTCCTAATTGAAATGCTGCACCATCCTTCTAATTATAAAAATTATGATTAATACAATTAAATACATTATTCATAAATTTGAACTCAGTATTTTACAATCTTTTTAATTAGATGGTCGCTATTTATGAAAAGGGGAAAAAAGAAGTGAAAAAAAATCGTATATAAGAACTAGAAAGTAGTCTTATGATTATTAAGAAACCTTTAAATTCATCATGCATGTGTTGGGAGTAAGGTTAGTTGTTGAAAATCTTGGGGATCCACGATGTCAGGCTTATACATGAAAGGGGGCCTCGGAAACTGAAATTTTCAGAACCGCTGTTCTAGAGAATTTATTCTTAATTGCTGTATAATTATAAAATCGCCATCTCTGGAGGAAACGTGTTCTTTGTAAGTGTGAGTTACTATTTAAAGTCAAGCGAAGAGAGAGATGGAGTCGATAGTCACCAGGCTGACACTCTAGAAAGAGTTATAATACTTGAAGCTATAGGAATGAATGAGTGAGTGAATATTAACGTTGCACTGTTCAGCTACACGAGGGCTTTTGGCGACGGACCTTGTAATTTTGAACCATGGTCAAGTGACGAGGACGACACCTGAGCTGTCGCCTCTCTCTCCTAACTACCACACCACACCAACGGGAGGACGTTTGAGCTCTCGACAGATTTAACGTGCATGGCGCCCCTACACTGCGGGTCTTTAGTGGTACTGGGCTCGAACTCATGACATGCCTGCCATGATCCGATACCTTGACCACCCGGCTACCGTGACCACTGAAGCTATCAGAGTTGTAGTAAGGAGAGCTAAGATCTCGATGGAGAATCCTCTTCAGGGCTCCGGAATCAGTAATTAAAGTTAAGTACTGTAAGAGTCATTATTAATATTTAACTTATAATTAAGGTATCCGACTACCCTAAAATTATGAATTTTGCCAAAAATTGGCAAACTTTTTTATGATAATTTTTTATAGGTCATCTTATTAGCTTTTTAAAAATACCAAGTTTATTTTTTTCCGTTCACTAGCACAAAAACTGCAAGTGTTTTAGTAAAACCAGTTGTTATTACTTTAAGTAAGAGGTCATACTTTAAAACGGCGTTTTACTCCAAATGGTTCTTTTTTTTTTTTTTTGAAAATGGTTAAATGGGGACAGCGATTGCTAAAATCAATTTGAAAATAATTAACTGAAATTTTTTGTGTATGTTCTGTATAATAGTAGAAGTATTTTAACTCTCAGACTTATCAATCACGGTTTTATTACAAAATTCACAGTCCCTTATGTTATATAATCACTGTTATTTTAAGCAATTTCATATAATAACTAAGGTGAAATTGTTAAATCGGCTACTGGTCCACCAAATTTTGAAAAATCCTCAATTTGGTGCGAAATTGTGCTGATCCGACTTCTCCTTCACTGATACAAAAATCGGATTTGGTGCTTTTATCGATTTGGAGAGAAATTACTTGGCAGGAAAAGTCGCCGATTCGACAATCTGATTGGTAAAGTGCTCTTGTTTTTATAAATATTAAAATGCCTCTTATCTTGAAGTTCATTTCAAAACTGAATAACATTACACATGAGAATTGAAAAATTGAAAATTTGTCCAGAAACCTTTTGTACAGAATGGGCTGCGTTTATGTTAGTTTTTTTTTTTTTGTAAATTTTTACCCATTTGTTTGCCATTTTAGTAATAATAATTTATTTTTCTCTTCTTAATTTTAGCATATTTTTCTTAAAATGTACTAAACAAATCTAAAAACAACCAAAAATTTTCCAATATCTCCATTTTTTTAAAAAAAAAATTTTCGCATGTAGTTTGATATCTTAAGTTAACTGCTCCCTTCGTTTAATCAATCTTTTGATGGTATATTGATTAAACAAAGGTGTTGATTTTATTAAAATGTCTCTTGAATTTGTACATTCAAATCCACAAGCGACCGCAGGGTCGCATCAATGATATAGTAGATTACTTTAATTTTGGATACCAGTGGATATCGATATTTGGCTGATATATTGAATAACAGATGTATTCATAATTCTGAGGCATAATATTTTCCATAAATGAACGAGACAATGGAATATCGATTACCCATGGATTGATTAATTATTCTGGAAAGACAGAATGATAACCTCCTTTCCTAAGAATCCACCAGCCATTTTGATTTCGTGACCGTAATGTTAATCCTAAGGAAATTCTACTCTCCAACTCAGACTAGTATATGGAATTGATTATAATTAAATACTTCAGAGGGTACACACAGAATAACGAATATTTCTTTGGAAATATATTTTAAGGATATGGATGAATCTTTATTTATGTTTTATTCAAATGTTTTCAGAAATCTGAGAAAAAATACATAATTCCAGATAAACTCTCTTTACTTTTCCTCTTTGTGATGCAGTAAATTGCATTCAGATGCATGCATTGGTCTATGTTTGAAGAGGTAAATATCATTTTCACAGAATTAGCACTACATTTAAGAATTTAAAAAGGTCTGCATAATCTCCTAGCTGAATTTGTTACATTGAGTAAAATGTGTTTCGAGAATACTTGACAGTAAATCTCAAGAGTACTGAAGTGCTTGCTTAGAAACCTATTAACCAGGTATTGATCAAATGTTTCTAACTGGAAGATAAATTTATGGAGTTACACGTGAAATGTGTGACAAAGAAAAAGTAAAAAGTAGGGATTTTTATCTTAATTGCTAACGTAGACATTTTTTTTAAATATCATGATTATTAAACAAGTGGCCTTAATGCAATATATATTCGGGGTTTCTTAAGCATCTCCTACTAAAGATTTTTATTTGTTACTCTCAGAAAAGGATCATGAAACTGTTATAATAATTGTTCCGAAATATATAAAAAAAAGATTTATTTAATAATATAAATTCATTCTTATTCAGAAGGTATACTGCTAACTATATATTAGGAGTTCTGTATTAGTTTCAAATCTCAAACATGACATCAATTATGTGCTAAACAATAAGTAATAAAATAACTTTTAGGGACAAAGAGAAAAAATAATTTATGAGCTTTAAAATATGAATGTTATACTATGCAAACAAAAGAAAACATCATCAATATGTATATTTTTCTCTCTAAATTTAATATTTTAACCCCTTGCGTATCATGTAAGTACTAGTGGATAAATGCCATGTATGGGGCAAAATCCCTTTGTAATCTCATGGGGATACATGGCTTATTTAGATGTACAACCAGTGTAACAAGCAATCGAAACATAATATGGTGCATTTTTTATTGGGATTGCATAAAATTAAAAATGTCTGAGTAACAAATATTTGAAAAAAATTGGAAAATTAAAATTAAAATTGAAAATATTTTTAATATTGCTCGAAATGTTTCTTGAAACAAAAAAAAAAACTTCTTCAAATGCGTTACACAAAGTATTGTCATTTTTGTTCAATGTCTTCATCTTTTTCATCACAAGTTGATTAATCCGTATCAGAGTCATTGTTGTATTCCTCGGTTTCCGGCAAATATTGTCATTTAGTATCACTTTCGTTGAAATCAAACGACGATGCCACATTGGCAAGGAAAAGGTATAAAAGAACAAAAAAGTACAAGGTAAACAAAAAAAATTTTTACCGTTTTTAATGACACAAAAGAACATGACATACAAACAGCGTAGCCTATTATTAGTTCTCGAAGTAATCACCATCAGCACCCAGCACCCTCTGCCAACGTGTCTCCAGTTGTTCAATCCCCTTACGGTAAAACTCAAGGGTGTGGGGCGCAAAGAAGTCCGTGAGAGCTAGGCGTGCGTCTGCTTCATTAGTGAAGGATTTACTACGAAGATGATTGTCCAGGGAATGGTAGAGTGGTAATCTGTTGGTGCAAGGTCAGGTGAGTAAAGAGGATGATACAAAGTCACCCAACCAAGTCGCTGTATAGTATTCCTGGCCACCCGCGCGACATGCGGCCTCGCGTTATCATGCAATAACAGTACACCCTTTCGATTAACCGGTACTGGCTCCTTCTGATACAATGCCTGTTGTACACGTTGAAATTGCGACGAATACAAGTCCACAGTGACCGTTTGGCCAATTGATAGCAACTCATTTTAAACCATTTGATGGCATGTCCACCAGACAAAATGAATAATGCGTGGGTGCATAGGTGGTCTTGCGCTGTGCAGGACAGTATCCTGGGGTGACAACCAATGTTTGGAACGCTTGGGTGTGTCATACAGGACCCACTTCTCGTCACTGGTCAGCACCCGATTGAATATGGATGCGCCATGGTGGCGAGAAAGCAATGATAAACAGGCTGCCCCTCGTTGTTGCTTATGGACTTCCAACAGCGTGTGAGGAACCCACTTGCTCAGCCTGTACGTCTTACCTAAGCGGCGCAGATGAAGTCTAACCGTTTCACTGGAAGTGTTGAATTGTCTGGCAAGTTCAACACACGTTTAACTACTGTCCTCCTCAATGACCGCCTGCAGGGCGTCGTCATCCAAGGCCTGTGGTCGTCCTGTTTGAGCTTTATCACAGAGGGACAAATCTCCCGACCTGAATTTTGAAACCAATGCCTTGCCGTACGTTCACTGACAGCACTATCCTCAAACGCTTGACATATTCTGCGACTTGATGCAACAACCCCGAACGAGCTCCTTCGATACATCCATTTCGGTTCGCTACTGTACAGGTTCCGATTGATAAATATGAGCAGTGGACCTGCGTTTATAACAACTGATATTCCTACTCTCGAGTGACGGTTTCTGAATCACGGCATACACGAATTTGCATTCTCATTCTCACTTCTTTCAATAGAAACGCGCAGACTGCAAGAACATTTTTGTTTACCTTGTAGTTATAAAAACTTTAGAAAGTGAAGCAAAACATGAACGAGCGTGTGCCTTAGTCAGTGTCAAAAGAAAAAAAGAAATGTGTTTCATAACATCAATGTTAATACCCCAGAATTTTGAGATTTCTAGGAATACTAGAAAGCGCAGTCTGGTACTCAAGGGGCTAATTATAAAATTAAAAAACACCATATACTTAAGGTATCCGACTACCCTAAAATTGCGATTTTTGCCAAAAATCGACAAAATTTTCTATGATTTTTTATTATAGGCCATCTTATTATCTTTATAAAAATAACAAGTTTATTATTTTCCATTCAGTAGAAAAACTACAAGTGTTCTAGTTAAAGTAGAGGCTACTAATTTAAGCAAGTTATCATACTTTTAATTGAGTATTACACGAAATGTTTTTTAAATGCTCAAACGTGGACAGCGATTGCTTAAAAAGTTTTGAAAATAATTAGCTGAAATTTTTTGTGTATGTTCTGTATACTAGTAGAAGTGCGTTAACCTTCAGATTTATCATTCACTGTTTTATTATAAAATTTGCAGTCCTTTATGTGAATTTAATCACAGCTTTTTAAAAAGCAATTTCATACATTAACTAAGATAAAGGGATCAAGTTTTTGTAACAATTAAAATATCTCTTAACTAAAGGTCATTTCAAAAATGAATGGCAAAGTAACTCAGTAAAGTGGAAAAATTTTGAATTTGTTCATAAATTTTTTGTACAGAGTGGGCCCCGTTTATGCATTTTTTTGTTAATTTTTATCAATTTTTTCCCATTTTACTAATAATAATTTATTTTTATCTTCTTAATTTTAACATTTTTTTTTTCTTAAAATATACTAAATTAATCTAAAAATCACAAAAAAGTCTCCATATCTCGGTTTTTTTTTAAAGTTGTCACTAGTAGTCGGATATCTTAAGCATTTTTTGCACCTAAGGGTTTTATTAAAAGGTTAAATGTAATGCTAGGATATGGATTTTTTTTATTTTACTTTGTGTCACACTGTGTTTCTGAAGCATCAATAGGGCAGATGTTGACGGTCCTTGTAGTTTAAAATGATGGCCAAGTAACGAGGATGATACCTGAGGCACTCCCTTCCCACTCCATCAAGAAAACTTTGAGTCTCGACAGATTTCACGTGTATCAGTCTCTCTACACGGCAGGTCTTTAGTGGCACTAGGATTAGAACCCACGACTCGAGAAAGCCAGCCACGAGTACGTGATCTTTAACTCTCCACTACTGTGGTCAAGAGCGGTTACTAGAAAAGATAGGTTTAATTTTATATTTTTAATTGTCTAAAATCATATGACATTTTTAGGGCGTCTTTCAAGATTTTCTATTTATTATATTTGGAATGATTATTAACAATGACCTTCATTTAAATCTGAATATAATAATTACATTCATAACATTTATTTAAATAATTTATAGGTCATTTATTAAAGAGCAACCTTTTCCAAACTGAAATTTTAATCAAATACGAAATTGGAATCATCAGTCTTCATGAATGGGCAAACGTCTTTAAGTTAGATTGGTTTGCTCAAATATACTTCAAAATGCCAATTTATTTTCTGATTTAACTATTAAACTAAAGTTGGAAGTGGTCACTTGGAAGGATCCTAGATTTAATTAAACAGAACTTTAAATGAGTGGTAGACTAGAATTTTAAATAAATTTGATGGCAACTGAGTCGAGATTCCAAATTATGCAGTACATTATATAAATATACAAGAATCTATTTCATGCAGAACCTTATGTCAAAATCTATTCATTCTTGTCTCATGAATGCTAATTTTTTTTAAAACAAATATAAATTCGCTTATAACTTTTTAGTATTTTGTTTATTAATTGAAAAAATAGAAAAAGTTTCAAAAAAGTAGTTGAAATGGTACTTAACTTATTAATTTCTTACAAAATGGATAATTAGTTCAATAGTTTTTTTTTCATTCTGGTAAAATGACCGTCGACCGTTAGTGTGAGAGAGTTCGAGCAAGAAACAGACATGATCTAGAGTTAACTACATTTATTCAGTCTTTATTCCTTATGAGAATGTATGAGAATGCACACTGATAACTAAACCGAGAGAAGCAATAAAACTTATTAATCCTATTAGATATATAAAATTACATATCTTGATTATTCTCTTGAAGGCTGCTGTTTTCAACTTGCTAATTCCCCAGTTGTAACGTGGACGTCTACCACCTTGCAGTGAATCCTTCCTTTTAGATTTAATATTACTAAATATGACCACTGATCACTCACACTATGCTTTCCACTTAGGATCAACTTTCAACCATCACCTCGCCTACTCAACGATTGGCACTTAAATAGAAGCTTACATTTGCATAAAATCAAGTCTTTTCTACAGAAAGCGGTTTTCAACTAAAATCACAGTCCCCAAGATGATTTGTAGAAGCCCCGAGTGTGAGTGAGTGAGTGAATGATAAGTCGCACTGTTCAGCTACACGAGGACTTTTATCGACGAACCTCACAATTTTGAACCACGGCCAAGTGATGAAAACGATACTTGAGTTGCCCCCTTCCCTCTTCTAACTACCATACCACACAAACGGTAGGACGTTTGAGCTCTCGACAGATTCAACGTCCATCGTTCCACTACACGGCAGGTCTTCAGCGGCACTAAGGTCGAGCTCATAATATGCCGGCCACGAATCCGTTACCTTGGCCACTGTAGAAGCCCAAATAGAAACTGTTATAAGCTGAAAAAGGAGAGAAGATATTTTTTGAACAATAATTTTAGAAAAAATATGTCTCTTATAATAAGTTTTGAAATGTTTAAACTTCTAACTGATAGATATAACACAGATAACCTGGTAAATTTAACACATATACATCGCTTCAAACCTTTATACGAAAATAATTCAGTTAAAGTTTCTGTAAGTTTAAAAAATCACATTTCACAGAGACTGCGAGTTTTTTTTTTTAACAAATGTGTTGAGAAAGAGATAAAACAAGTGTTATTTATTAGATTTCTTGTCCAAGTTCTTTATTTCTATCTTGCATTTGATGTTACTTTTCCCCCGGAAGCTCTTTGATCATAAATCCTCTAAAACATTTTTCGAGTTTCTTCGATGAAACGTGAAGTCCTTTTTCTTCTAAGATCAAGATTTCTGACATGTGACTTATAGAGCCCTTAGGAAATCATGAGTTTACACGTAGAAAAATCAAAGTATTGTTTTACTTAAAATAATAAATAATCGCGGCTTTCTCTTTATTTTGCTACAAATCCATAAAATCTTTCCTCCACACCCAAAGCTTCTCACTGAAGTAACATTATCTTTATTCAAATATTTATTCAAGGACTAAAAATCTGTATATATATAAAAATAGATGTTTGCATATACGAAATTGATTTAAAAACTCCAACACCGTTTAACCAATGACTATAAAAACTGGCATGCATATGTATTTTTCGTGGAGAAGAATTTGTGCTATCCTCTTTGTTGCAGCTCCCCACCAGGTGGTGCTACATCAAAGCTACTTCAGCCCTGTTCAATTAATTGCCAAGTTGCCAACATGGTTGCCAAGCACAGAGAAATTTGATTTGGATAGGTTCTTCTTTAATGTTATCTGTAAATATATAAGTGGATGTTTGTATATATGACCTCACTTCCCTCCAACACCGTTCAACGGATCCCCATGAAAACTGGCATGTATGCGCATTTTTTGTGGAAAAGGGTTCTGTGCTATCCTCTTTGTGTTGCAGTTCTACAACATATCCACTTCTGCACCATTCAATGAATCGCCAATTGCCAATACGGTCGCCAAAAAGGATGCAAACTTGGCTCTTTCACCAACATTTCGCTGTTCCCATTGAATCGCCATTATAATGTAAGGAATGCCATTGCTTGCGAATATTATAATTTTAACATAAAATAAATACAACAGAAAGTAATATTAACGTATTACGCATCCAGGTATAATTTATTTACACTATTTTAAGCGTTCGTTACACAAAATGTGTAACAATGTGTTACTTTTGCAAAGCAGAGATTAACTTAGGAAGGTATTTTCAAAAACCAACCCACAAGAGTTATGGAAAGTTATAAATAAAAAAAAAGTTCTTTTTATCAGCTATTAGACCTTTAGACTTTAAATTTAAGAAATATGGGTTTTTTTGTTCAGTTGAGATATGCAAAAAGATTTTTTTTGTTTAATTTGCAATTCACGTAAAATTAAATCATTAAAATTTTCTTTATCCTTCAATCTCTATTATTTGATTTTTCAATCCACCCATAACGAGTATACCAGCTAGTACCAATATATTTAGAATATTGAAGAAACAGTTACATGCAAACACACAGTGCCTTTGTAACGGGTACTATCAGGGTTCTTCTACTAAACCTCTTGGGAAAAATATTCTTTAACCGTGGTTTTAGTTTAAAAACCAGCCGTCTGGATGGCGTAGTTGGTTTCTCAACGGCTTTCTGCACCTAACGTTACCTTTTTTACCCTGGCCCAAGTCAGTGGATTCTCATAATGCAGATAATCGATAGCATCCATGTCGTATGATTATGCGGTATGTGAAAAATCCCTTGACTGCCTGTCTGGCTTGGATGCTCTCAGCAAAAATTAAATTCCCAGAACAAAGTTTGCATCGTCAGAGCTCAGGTGCCTTCCTCTGTGGAGGAAACTGGGTGTCAAAATTTCTTGCTTTGATTGGTATCTCCTATATGATGCTGCACTAAAAAGTGATACCAGTTCCTGTGGAATGTTCTAGGTCTGTCAATGTAGAAATATCAATCCACAGCCCCATTATGAAAAAGTTTTAAAACCGCTTGCCGTGGAGATGACTTGATTTTATGCAAATGGAACTACTGTTTATGTGACTGTCATTGAGTATGCGAGGTAAATGGTTACGCGTGATATCCAAGTAATTATTAAAGGTGAACAGCAACTGGATGTTTGCGCGTCTTGAGATCAGTAGTAAACCAGGAATTGGTGAAGTAAACAACCTTGGAGCTGACCGAACTATTCGATTTCGAGAAGGATCATAATAAGGAGATTCAACTCCAGATAGGTGTATTTCAAAAATCTTGTTTTTCTGGTAAGGGGTTAAGATTTGAGATTCCTTCCAGAGTTAATTTATAAAATTGTATATTTCCATAAAATGCTTAAGATAGAATGAAAGTAGCTATTTTTATGATCATGTTTACTTTTCCATCGAACTCTCTCACACCCGCAACCTTCAGGCCACGAAGCCTTTTAATATGTTGAATTTAGACATTTGAAAAACAAATACTTAAAGAATATTTCCTTATATTTCTGTTTTATATTTTACTAGCTTTTACTCGCGGCTTCGCTCGCGTTGATGTCTTTAAATAGCTGTCGAAGTCATAATTATAAGAAAAAAATAAAATATGATATATTTTTATTGCTTGACTGACCATTGAAATTTAAATATTCTAAAGTTGAGCTTAGTTTTAAAAAAATGTGGGTTCGAGGATAAACTAAATTCTATGTTACTCGCTGATACTATAGCTTTCCATTGGTGAAAGAATTTTTAAAATCGGTTGAGTGGCTTAGACGTAAAAGCATAACAAACAACTAAACTGAAATTCGCATTTATAATATTATTAGGATTAGGATAACTATTGATTAAATGTGACTGAAAAATGTAAATAAATAATTAAAAAAAAGTATTAAAACTAACCGTAAACTTATAAATTTTTTGTTACTCTAATTGTTTTGTTTATGAAGCTCTTATTTATTATTTTTAAAAGTGCATGCGAAACAGAGATGATGCCATACTTAATTGAACAGTGAGATAACTATCATAAAAAAAATTATGACACGTGTCAGCGTATTATCATGTGCGCGTAATATTATGTCTCGTGGAGAGCATCGATCACCAGTAACCAAAACAACGACTTCGTTAGCTCAGATTGGCATTCAATTTGGCGTTAATCTAGGCGTTCAGTTTAACGTTCCCCCGTATAGTTTCCATTCCCGTAAGAATACGGGAATAAAATATAGCCTATGTTACTCGCTGATAATGTAGCTTTCTATTGGTGAAAGAATTTTTAAAATCAGTTCAGTGGTTTAGGCGTGAAAGCGTAACAAACAAACAAACTTACATTCACATTTATAATATTATTAGGATATACATTCAAAAATGTTCTAAAATATACAAATATGCTTTTAAACAAGTTAATTTAATCACCAAAACTATTTCCCACGAATTAATTTCAAATGCAAGTATTCCACTAAAATCACAAGCAAAAAGTAAAAAGTGGAGAATGGACTAAATTCATGACGGTCACATGATAATTTAAACACGTGTTCTACATTGAATTCAAAACGGACAATAAACTAGCTCGTACTTTTTATTCTATTTGTAAAACTTAGGTAAAACTTCAAATTGCATAATTGGGTAAAGATGCTCAAGAGTTATAAAAAGAAATTTCTGCAAAAAGATTTTAAAATTAAAGAAAAAAAATCTTGTTTTATTTATGTACTTTTAAATAAAGTGACAAATATTAATTTTTTTTAAAAAAAGTTTCTGTTAAAAGCGTAATTTGGCAACAACGAAGTGCATGAACTGATTTGCTGAAAATAGATAATTGCATTTATCGTGACTATGACGTCACATGTGTTTTTGAACTTGATTGGCTAAAAACACGTGGCTTAAAATTATCATGTGATTATGACGTCACATGAATTTAGTCCATTGTATCACGTCTGCACAAACCGTTTAATTTTCCAGTGTAGATTGCTGGGTGTTAAAGATTTAACTAAATATGGTAGATTCGGGGTTGCGGGTTCAATTACTCTCTCTTTACTGCATCAATTATATATTAATTTAGGTCAGGTTATATACACAAGGACAACAAATACAATTAACAAAAATTAGGGACAAAGAGCCTAGATAGGTTTTTAAAGCGATCAATTATATTTCCTCACTTGGCCTCTATTTAAGTTGATGGGTCGTTAGAGGGCACTTCTCCTGTTTGGGGCAGTCAGTTACGGTTATTATGACAAGAGTGATTACATTGCTAATGCAATAGATAAAAAATTTTGTTTCTTAGAATTACAGTAGAGAGTCGTTTATCCGATCGTTTATTTTCCGGAGAGTCAAATATCTAGACCATAGTCCGGATATGTTTTCGAACAGTGCAATGCTCAACAGTTGTTTCGCGTGAGACCAAAAATGACGGGAAAATTTAAGATAAGGGACATTTGAGGAATTTCAGTTATGTAATTGGTAAACATCTGCGCGAAATATTAGGTCAGTTTGTTTCCAAGTGAGGGTGTGTGTGTATACGTGCTCTTTTGTTGAGTTTTGTTAATGTAGAAGCCAGGATGGCATGCGATGCTGAAGACTGGATTTTAAATGCTAAATGATGACGAGATTATGACTTCCATGCAAGAAGAATCCGACCCTGTCGACGATGAAATAGATGAAGACGAGGACAACAACAACAATGAAAGTAGCAAGGATCCATCAAATGTTGACGCTTTTCTGCGTTAGAGACAGGTATGGAGTGGTACGAACAACAATCAGAGTGCTGTTCTACTCAACTATTGCTGCTCAAGAGAATCAGAGACCTTGAAGCGAAAAAAACGATGGTGTACAACAGTACAGCGAAAAATAAGTGATTATTTTCCACAATAAAGGTAAAATTGCGACAGTTTGCACCAATATTGCTTTTTTTTTTCAAGCCCGTTTCCGAAATGTGATGATTTTCAATATTCGTATAGTGTCTGGTTTCATATACTGCATGGATCGCATTCGGTTTTCGGTTATCCGAACGGTGTCCGATCCTAATTGATTCGGATAAACGAGACGTTCTACTTTTTACAGAAATCAAAAAGTAAATTTTGCGAAAATTAATATCTGTGAGAATTATCTTTTTATGGGGTATCGATATGAAGATCACAAATATTATAATTCTTCAATCACACGACAATAAGTAAATGTGTACAAGCATTTAAGAAATTTTTAAAAAGAATAATTGTTGGGTTTTTTTTTAATATTGTTTATTTTAAAGTATTTGATTATAAGCTATATAATGACTTAATGTTTAATCAGTGTTAGGAAATTTATAAAATAAACTGACCTTGTACTTTACGCATTATCCTTTATTTCTTTAAACTAAAAGGGAAAAAAAATAATTTTTTGGAAATTTTTCTCGATTTTGATTTTATAATTTTAAGGCATAAAACATAATACTAATTGTGAAAAGAATCTTTTCTTAAGCTTTATTTCTTTAACTCTTTAATCAATTAAATTTACGAATATCAGTTCCACTCTCTGATTTCTAAAGGACATAAATATGATAATGATTTTCATGAGGAAAATGGAAGGAATGAACTGAATGTTAAATACGACGAAGTTGAGAATTGTAATTTAAATGTTAACTAATATAGAGACGCACAAATTGTGTATTTTCGCGTCCTATTTTGAATGTGATTGGAAATTCACAAGTCTATTTCAAATACACTCAAAATAGTTTTATTTAAATTAAAGATCTGAACTATTTTGTTAATATAATACATAATTGCGTATAAAATTTCAATTAGTCGTGTCAATTAACATTAAGATTAATTATTTGATAACAAATTACAATACATTTTTAAGCATTAATTAAACCCATCATAAATTACCATCGGTTTTCTCGCAAAGATTTGTTGGAAAGGACCTTGATTATAAAGACATGATATAAAAATATAAAATTTAACAATTTTAACAATATATAAATTTATCTCAAATAAATGCTGTTTAAATCCTAGAAGTTATTCACCGAACTTCCTGATTTTTTATGAAAACAAAAAAGCTTTGTAGTTCTATGAATTTCTATAAGTATAAATGGAAAATATGATTTACATTTTTCATCTCATTATATAAATCAGGAGAGTTAAGAAAAACATGGCAACCTTTGAAAGACTTTTGGGATGAGCTCCTCATATATGATGAAGTTCTTTAAAACCCGGTACAGCAAATATTAATGAAAGAATGGAAGAGCAATATGAATTTCTGGAAATAGTTATTAAAACGATTTCTTCACAAAATATTACATTAAACAATTAGTTTGGTGTTTGAAATTTCCTCCACAAGCAGATAAAAATGATTTAGAAAATGTATATTAGTTTTAAATTAACACTCTCTCTCTCTCTCTCTCTCTATAAATATTGAAATTAAAAGTACATGAAGCAACTGAGAGATTATCCTACCATAAATTTAAAGATGCTCTTTTTAATTATTCTGATTAAATAATTTAAGACAAGCGTGGAATTCAAAATATTGAAATATTTTAAAAAGGCCCTTCAAAGGAGCATTAATTCGTCCCACAATATTAAATTGTTATTAAATATTTTAGAACTATTTCGATATTGTATTAGGTGTAATTAACTGAAACATTTTAGCAACAGTTGAGGTCCTATGGAGGTGTAAATGAAACAATCAATTTGTAATTTAAAGCATTTATAATGATACCAAGAAAAGTAAAATAGGCATAATTTAAAGGACAATGACAACCAAGTCAATAAAGTATACCTTTTTTGCCATTTAAAGCTTTATTGGAGCTCCATAACGCGAGATATAATTTTCAAAAAGTGCATTGGCAATAGCCTTAGCCGAGGGAACAATTTCGATTGGTTATCAATTTATCAATCGTTATAAACAGAATTCAGAGGTTACTGGGTTATCTTCTTTCAACAATTTCATACGTATTGGCTCTGATTTGGGCAGAGGGAATCTCACTCTTATCAAATTGCTCATCAAGTTCATCGGAAGTCACCGTATTCAAGACAAAGACACAGTCATCACATTCATTTTTCAAACAAGGTCTAGATCTATTGATAACTGATAACCAATTGGACTGAAACCCACTAGTGAGTGTCTTTAAATTTCTAGCATTGTTAAAATTATAATTCCTCCAATATTTATTATTTGGGAGCCTACAAAGTCTTTGAAATAAAATTACGCCACTTTTACGAATGTCATGAAAGACAGGAGAAATATTATTTGACGCTTCCATAGCCGCTATGGGAGTGGATTTAACTGCACCTTTTATAAAGTGAAGAGATTGATTTGATTCTGAGATAATCATGAATAACACTTAAGTGATTCTAAGCTCAAGAAATCTTCTTAAGGTATCCGACTACTTCCGACAACTTTTTTAAAAAAATGGTGATATGGGGATTTTTGTGTGTGATTTTTAGATATGTTGAGTACACTTTAAGAAAAATATGCTAAAATTAAGAAAAGAAAAATAAATCATTATAAATAATGGGAAAAAATTGGTAAACATTTACAAAAAATAACAAAAACGGGGCACATTTTGTACCAAATGTTTATGAACATATCACCAATTTTTCAAATCTGATGTGTTTCTAAGTTACTAATTTTTGAAATGACCCTCAGGATAAGAAATATTTTATTTTTTTCAAAATCTAGAGCACTTTCTCTTAGTTATTATATGAAATTGATTAAGAGAACAGTGGTTATACTAACATAAGTTACTGTAAATTCTGTAATAAATGAATGGTTGATAAATCTGAAGGTTTAAACACTTCTACTATTTTACAGAATATACACAACAAATTTCAGTTTATTATTTTCAAAACTTTTTGAGCAATCACTGTCCCCGTTTGAGCATTTTGAAAAAAACACATTTCGAGTAAAACGCGTTTTAAAGTAGGACATATCTTGCTTAAAGTATTGGCATCTGCTTTTACTAAAACACTTGTAGTTTTTGTTCTAGTGAACGGAAAATAATAAACTTGGTATTTTTATAAAACAAATAAGATGGCCTATAAAATAGAATCATCAAAAATTTGTCAATCTTTGGCAAAATTCACAATTTTGGGGTAGTCAGATACCTTAAACCGAAATAAAGTATTGGAAATTTTTTTAAAGATAAGATAGACTTTCGTTAAATATACTTTAAACTCCATAAAATTTCTTTAAAATAAAAGGAATTTCTAAATTTGTGGTAGCGTTTACAAGCTAATATAAAATTAGAAAAACGAGTAACGGCATTGTTAAGATAAAATAATCTTTATAGTGGGATCAAATTTACTTGTATAGTAGACAAGCTCCTTACTGAAATTGTGATGCAAGAACGGAAATTACTATTATACAGTATTGTGAGATAACACAAAAACCACACACACACATACACAGTTATTTTACAGGTAGGTGTCCACAATCCAATTCCATAGATAGTTATTCTAAAATTAATCACACAATATTTAGGAACATTGTCATAAAATATACTAAAATTTTATATTTAACGCCTTTGAGTGGAAATTTGTAAGCGCTTTGAAACAGCTTAATCAAGAGTTTTTAATTCTAGAATTATTTTAAAATTTTTAGAAAATCAAGCTGTGACCAATGCAATAAAATTCTAAAAATGATTATTTATACACATTTTATAAGTCAACATTTTTTTAAATAACTTTAAACCACCAAATACCTTGGTTAAAATATACATTTGTAAATATTTAACGTGTTTGCTAAATTTCATAAGGATTAAATACGTGGGTCTGAAGAAAATATTCCTTTTATTTAAAAGAAATACACCTTTGAGAAAAAACTGTTATTTTGTCAAAAACTTTTAGGAAACTAAAACATATCAAAAGCACATTTTAAACAATCAGAATCATCTGCCAGTGTGTCTTCAACTCTGCATTTTTTTTTTAATTAAAATAATTTTCAGCTCTTCTGATTCCGGTTTTGTCAGCACGAAACATGGCTCCTGAAGTGTAAAATCCTGCTTTTATACCCAAATTTGACGTAACATGGAATTTTGATATTTTTCTTCATTAAAAGTAGAACTAACCTCATATATATTTTGAATTTGAACAGAATCCGTTTGGTGACCATAGAACATTATAAAAATATTCTATTATAATTATATAGTATTTAAAGCATTAATTTGCAGAATAACAATTGGAAATACTTAAATTTATAATATAATTCAAGTTCATGATACTAATTTTAAAAAAATGGGTATGGTAGGGGTATTAAATCTTGGCATGGATATTTTCTTTAAAAATTTTAAAATACTACTCTAATCCATCTAGAGAGAAAATTTAAGAGTCATAAGAAGTAGAATTATCTCTACTTTTTACAGAGCTACAAAAACTGAAAACTGGATTGTGAAGGTCGAAAAAAGATAATATATACCACCTCAAGTCAAACAACCAATGTAGCCACGTTTTGATCAAGTTGTTTTAATAAGTATTCGTATAGACTAGGGATGTGCAATTTGTTTTGGTTCTAGGTTCACAATGTGGAAGAAGATACGAGATAGCCGGCCATTTTTAAAATGATTGTCTTCATAAGTTAACTTTGCATCCCGAAAAAGATATAAACTGTACTATAAATATCAATAAAATAAAATAAATGTATAGTGGCAGTTATTTCATTTTTTTTTATTGTGGTAACTTCACATTATATACAACTGCGCAAGCGCATCGAATTTCAGAATCATTTTAATGAGACAAATATACCCTATCTCATCTTTCAACAATTCTTTTTTTTTAAATGAGAAGTGAGATTGCTTGTTGAAATTCTCATCAAAGTCTGCAAGTTAATGCCAACCAACTTGCATCTATATTTACCCTTGCTGATCTTCAGGCAAGAAAAACTTTTCTCATAAATATACGTAGACCCCAAAAAACAGATCATTTTCTGTCTATTTGGTTTTGTGACTGCCTTGGCGAAACACTATTTGCCTACGCCTAGTATAGATTAATGTATATAAGTGGAATAAAAGGTATTAAAAAATAAATGTGGAAGTAGGTGCAGAATTTGTTATTGTACCTGAAGTTTTAGATAATTGAAAATTTAATTAGTTTCATTAAAATTGTTTCTTACTAGAGGGAAGTTTATGAAGAATAACACAAATTTCTGACTTAAAGTTTCAAGTGAAAATTTACAGGAAACTGAAAGGATTGTGCACTCAAGAAATTCAAAGTGTGAAACAAATGAAAAGACTGTCTGTTTCCATATTTCTTTATATTTTTGAGAAATGGCATCATTATTACTTGAGAAGATAGGTTATGTACGAATACCCATCTTCGGAACTTCTGAAAATTACTTTTTTACTTTGAAATGTGCAATTTTTGGAATGAGATAGTTATAAATGAAATAAAATATAAAATTAATAAATAAACTAATTATATTTAAAAAATCTTAAAGTCAATTCCTATTTAGATAAAAAAAAATTTAGTTAAATTTAATTAATGATTTTTTTAAATAACTGTATCTACATCGTGTCATCCGCTACAAATTTAAAAAATATATATTTGTACTTGAGTGGCATCATCTGTTGCAGCTGGTTGTAATTTCATCAGAAATAACGCAGAATAAATTTAAAATTAAAAATTAAAAATTAATCAATGAATTAATATTTGATATAAAACTGTATTAAGATCAAGTGTCATCTACAAGTTTAAAAAAATGTATTTGAACTTCCGTGGATGAATAAAAGTATTTTATTAATGATTGAAATTTGAACAATACATGTTATATATATATGCATATATATATATAGGGAAAGAGGGAACTGAAGTAGGAATTGAAAAAACAAAAGTAAATAAAATTAATTTCCTCTATTGTTGTTAATTGTAAGTTACAGAATACATATTCATATTTATTTATAAGTTAAACATGAATAACATTCCTAGGTCTTTTAAATGAAGAAAAAATATTCCGTGAAAATTTTTTCATTTTTGTATTTATAGTTAGAATAAGACTATCTACTTAAAAATGTTTAATATCTTGAAGTACAATTAGAAGCGTTTTTAAAAATAGAAATAAGGAGAGAGCTGAGAAATCATTGTTTGAACTATTTATTTTGTTTTGAGGATTAAGTTTTAAAACTCAAAAGTTCTTCGGAGAGGAATCTCAGATGACTTCCATTTAATGTTCAACATTTAAATACCTCAAATATTGATGTCATAAATATTTACAAAAAGATTAAATAATGCATCAATTTTTTATTCCAATTTGAATTATTTTATCGTTTGCATTTTGAAAATTTGACTATTCGTAAAATCTCATTAAATTCAGTTCGTATCATTAAAATAATATACATTTGTTTTACTTTTATTTTTAGCAAAAAAACCCAATAAACACAAAACAGCCTTTTAATACATAATTTGTGAAAAATCTAAAAATTCTTTAAATACTATATTTTTCCGTAATAATTTATTATTTATCCAAGTTCAACAAAAATACATACTTTATTTATACATTGTAATGCTTTTTCTGCAATAGAAACAAATCCCATCTGCTCAAAAGTACTTGACCATAGTTCAAAATTACGACGCCCATCGCCAAAAGCCCTCGTGTAGCTGAATAGTGCGACGTTTTAGTATTCATTCTCTCACTCAAAAGCACTTATAAATTCGAATATCCTAATATATGGCCCTTATCCACTCTTAAACTTTGAATGTGATGAAAACTATAAACGCTTTTTTTTTTTTTTTGTTTCCCGAACGAAGGAATGCCTACTCAAAATATTTTTTTATGATTTTGCAAAGTTCTTTAAATACTTAAAAAATATACGGCTAATGCTTCGAGATTTTGGTAGCAATTTTTTTTACAAACTTAGCACATCAATTTCATTAGGTTTTATTGTTTGTGAAACTTAGCTTCAAAAACATTTAAGACAACTTAGAGATAAGTTCAGAGAGAAAAAAAATGTCACCAAATATTCCCGAGAAAGCTACCTATAGTAGTCAAAAACACTTTAAACCACTTTTTTGAAGAAGCAATTTTTATTTAATCTTTTTCTGCATTATATTGGATTCCCTCCTACCCAGAAACATTGGTCACTGGTATCATATTTTTTGATAAGTTCACCTTACAATAATATCTCAAAATAATCCTTAAAAAGATTCTTTTAGTACAAAAAAAATTATTTTCTACAAAACACTTTCGCTGCATATGGATCTCCTCCAACGTAAAAAAGTAATTCCGGGTATCATATTCAAAAGAAATACATGCTAAAAAATACGTGTTGGATAAATATTCCGCTTAATTAAATACACAAAGTGAAAATTAATCCCTTTGCACTTCAAGAAAATAAAAGATGCTTCATTTGTGTGTGTGTGTGTGTGCGTGCGCGTGCGTACGTGCGTATTACGGTTATTGTAAACATTACACTTGTGTGTGTGTCAACGACGCTTTCGATAAGCAATTTCTTTCCTTTCATCTCTTATTCATTTGTGTTTGCACCTCCTCGCGTCACTTCCGCCCATATACAATAAATACGCCTATATACAGTGACCCCATTTCTGTACAATAAATAATTGTTACAATAACCTGCATCTACCCTTAAGGTATCCGACTACTCTAAAATCGTAAATTTTGATAAAAATTGACACACACACAAATTTTTCTTATAATTTTAATTTATAGGCCATCTTATTAGCTTTATAAAAATACCAAGTTTATTATTTTCTGTTCACTAGAACACAAACTACAAGTGTTTTAGTAAAAGCAGATGTCATTACTTTAAGCAAGATTTTATACTTTAAAACGCGTTTTACTCGAAATGTGTTTTTTCGAAAATGCTCAAACAGGGCCAGCGATTGCTAAAAAAGTTTTGAAAATAATTAACTGAAATTGTTTGTGTAAGTTCTGTATAAGAAAGAGAGTAGTAAGAAAGAGTAAGTAGAAATATTTTAACTTTCAGATTTATCATTCACTGTTTTGTTACAAAATGTGCAGTCCCTTATGTTAATATGATTACTGTTTTCTTAAGGAAATTCTTGTAACAGCTAAGATAAAGTGCTCTAATTTTTGTAAAAATTAAAATATCTCTTATCCTGAAGGTCATTTCAAAAATGATTGACATAGCAACACTTTAGAATTGAAAAATTGAAAATTTGTTTATAGACTTTTGGTACACAATGGGCCGCGTTTATGCTATTTTTTGTAAATTCTTACTAATTCTTTCCCCTTTTAGTAACAATAGTTTCTTTTTCTCTTCATTTTAGCATATTTTTCTTAAAATGCACTAAAAAATCTAAAAATCTCAAAAAAATTCCATATTACCATTTTTTTAAAAAAAAAGTTGTCGCAAGTAGTTGTTGTCGCTTTAAAGTTTGTACCATGAATTCGGGACCACCCTGTACATCTATGAAGCTATAATCTAATATTATTAATGCCCAATTTTGGCAAATGATGCTAGATGCTACAATGATTTACTTAAAAAAAATAGAAGAAAAATATATTAAATTATTGTTTTTCAGTTTTAAAAAGAAATTTATTGAGAGCAATTTTAAAAATGCGTATTATAGTTAAATTTAATATGCATTTTATAAAGTTAAGTGTTATTTTTAAGACAAAATATAGATTTACGTATTATTTTAATCATTTGTCTTTTCTTTGTAAGTATGTTAAATTATCGATGCACCAATTAAATATTTCCTCTCAAGTGATAAAATCCCACTTTCTTTAAAAAATTTTATAATTAATCACAAGCAGTTCTGATTTTTTCCACTTCTGAATACGATCAAAATTATGTGCATGCATTCTTTTCATTTAAAATTCCACTGAATATATTTTTCCGAAGGAAAAATTCAAAGGAGCGTAAAAATGCATAAATTATTTTAATGAAAAAATCTTCATAAAGTAAAGTGATATCGAGTTATTTCAAAGCGATGTAATGTAAATTGTTTGATTAATTGAATTAGTTAAACATTCTATAAAGTCATTTTTTTCCGGTACGCTAAAATAATTTATTAATCCATATATTACATCGTGTAATCAAGTTAATAATTTTTCTTTAAAATATCGGAAATAGAAGTTTAAGAAATTATCTTTGGAAGTAAAAAAAAGTGTATATTTAAGCTTTTTTCGAACATATTTTAGGTATGTCCTCATCAATTAAGCAAAACATCTATTCATAGAAAAATGTTTCAGAACATTTTTTTCTAAAAAAAGATGGCTCATTAAAAACATTAAAGAAACATTAACTTTTACTAAGTATATGTATTTTTCATGTACTTCATAATTCTTCTAATACCAAGATCGAATTTTTTATGTGCCGTTAATTATTTCTTTACAAGGAATTCTTTTCAACTTGCTGACCTATCGATTTTTCTTTGAAAAGTAACTCAAAGGAATATTGTCAAGTGTATTCTAAATTTTTATAGCTTACCTACATGCCTGAAAGATTCATTCTTATTTCTGTAAGTGCAATTTTATTCTGTTTTATCGGTTTTTCCTCTTCCAAAAAGTCCATGTTTGCTTTTGAGGCCGTTCACACAAATTTAAAAAGAAAAAAAAAGATGCATGTCCGATTTTAATGTTTAATGACATTTTTGAAACCAATCAAAATAGAAACCGATGATCTTATTTACCTGAGTTTCTGCAATGAATTTCGAAAAACGTACGGCAAGTAGTAAATCTGAAAGAAAACCTGAATTCGAAAAAATAAAAAGAAGGGATAAATAGGGTTTCATTTTAAAATTCTACAACTTGTATTCAACATAATATCTTAGTTTATTAATATTGACGAATAACCCTCAAATTCTAACCAACAATAATAAAGATTCCCTTAGCCATTCCAATTGCATTTTTGAATTACACACACACAACCAAGCAGGTTCCAACCCTAGCATAATCCTAAATATAACTCATACAAATTTGAAAATTCAGTAATGTGGAAACACATCAATTTTGATAACATAAAAACAAAGGCACTCTTTACACTAACAGCCTGCACACCCTTACCTTGCAATTACACATCTCTACATTATCTACAATAATATTTTGATTTATTTAACCCTTAGGTTCTCAACGTGGGTGATAACGGCCCCTTGTGGGCGCTTGAGGCTTTCAGGGGGGCAGTGAAAGACCGAAAGAAAATTAGGGGATGTTGAAAAAGCACGCGGAGGGGCTTGGACAGATTAAACTAATATAGTCTAAGAAAGACTGAAAAAACATGCTGATTATGTACTAACAGGTGATTATGTACGACTTATGTAGGCCGCAGCGATCGAAAGTTTAAGAACCGCTGCTATACACGAACCGAATTATAAAAGTAAAATTACAGATGTAACTTTTATACATACTGTGAAGGTTTGTGTGTGTGTGCATTATGCTTACTTTATATTCATTCATCATGAGTATGAAGGCAGTATCTTTATTCAAAATCATTCAATGAATTTTCCCAATATATGGTTACTGCCAAAGCTGACACCTAAATGATTGACTGAAGAAAAAAAAATTGGAAAGATTTTTTAGGATTTTTACTGTCAAAGGAAAAAAATATTGAAAACCAAACCAGCATGAGAGTTAGGGAAAGAAAAGGACTTTTTTTTTCAAAAAAGGAATTGTTGATATATTTTTATTCTAATATGTTGGTAACTCTGGAAAAAGTAGCGGAATTGTCAAGGCGTTTAAGATGTTTATTTTGTTTCACTGTGAAGTCGAATTTACTTTTTAATTCATAAAGAATAACTAAAATAATACTGAAGTATATACTTTTAAGAGCTTAGTATCTATTGTTTATTTTTTTCGCTTTTTTTAATATTGGTTTCTTTATTAAATGAAACACAGGAATTTTCTCAAGTGTTTTATTTTAAAGAGTGCTAAGGACTTATGTAGAAAAATGATAATGTTTTTGATACATCCTACATGCTATTTTTTATAAAAGGATGTTATCTTCATTTTTGTCAGCGTATTAATGGAATTCATATGCTCAAAATTTCGCAGAAATAGACTTTTTTTGTAAATAAGTCATACAGCTGCATGTTTTATTTAATTGAATGGTAAAAAGAAGGTAAAATTTTTTATTTAGTAATTAACATTCAATATGTGTAATATTATTCTTATATACATAATAACTAGTAAGAACTTTTATAATTATAACCAAATCATCCTTAAAAGCAAAATAAAAATTTTGGTGCGTTCGGAACTTTATATAGTAATTAGTTCATCTCTTTTTAGAATTGTAATAAGTCCTTCTGACTAAACCCGAATATATATTTAATAAAAAAGCTTTCAACACACACACACACACAGTTCTACATGCGTCTGATAATGTTCGTTTAATTTTAAATGCAAATGACTGCTTATGAAACTATTGGTAAAAAAGAAGTTAGGTAATTTTTTAGAAAAATTGCAAATGCATTTGAATTATTTATTAATTATAGGAGAGAAAATAAATATTTTTTGAATCTTACAAGTTTATTTAAATACCAAAAAAAGAAAAGCAAAAAACCTGCTGAACAGATTATATTTATACAAAGAAATTTTTTTTTTATAAAGTATATTAGATAGAACTCTGAAGTTTGAATGATGATCAAATGAAAAAGAGAAAGTTTTTGTTTTAACAGGTATATTTCAAAAAATAAATATATTTTTTCTTTATTCTTAATATTTAGTTATGGAACGCAGTTACAAACATTCAATTCAAAGAACACAAGTAATAAAAACTAGAAAATATTTTTTTTTCAAATTGACTGAGATAAATATCCTGGGATATTTACATAGTACTACGTCAAAATTCTAATAGGTAAATAGCCTAAAATTCTAAAGCATCTCAAATTATTTGTGAAATTTTATCAAACATTAAACATTTTAATTTTTATACAATTACAACATTTTTAAACAAATCATTTAAGAAACAAAAAATAATTTCATCAACTTTTGTTTAAAATCTTTATCGAATGATGTATTAAAAATTCAATAGCATTAAAAGAGAATCCTAAGTTTAATTCCTTTTCACTTTATTGCACAAAAAAATCTGAAAAAGGGAGTCTTGAAAATTCCCAGACACGAGATATGAAACTGAGGTAATATTTAAATTAGTATGATTAATAATTCCATTAATCTGTAATATAACAAATGGATTTCATTGATTAAAAATAAATAATACGAGGAAAAATAATAAAGCGCAATTTTTTTCTAATTATCTTTGAATTAATTACATTTTTATTTTTATACATATTTCTTGAAAGCATCTGCTGATTTATCGAATAATTTGCAGTCAACCAAATTGCCTGTACAATTTTTAACACTCATAATTATTTTACTTCAAGTATAATTCAGCCTTTTACTTCGATTATCAATTATTCATGTTTATATATCCAAATGTTTCTTTTGTTTGTAACTATTTTTGGCATCTCTCCGTTTCGCCGGCACAGGTCATAAAGTCGCCAAAAATGATACAACCAAAGCCAAATGATACATCGGAATATTCCCGATGGTAACCTCCTACTACCCCATTTTTAAAACAAGTCGTAACCTCTTATCAGTAACCCCTTTTCATAATAAATCATAAATGGATAAAAAAAATCAATGATTACTAATATCTCTAAAAATTTTTGTGTTTTGTGTTGTAACCAATATCTCTCACGTGACGAGATTTGCTGCGTGAAACAGAAAAGTACCGTATTTTTAAACGATATTATTAAACATATACTGTGTACTGTATTTAATGTAGTACAATTTTTTCTGACGATGTGATATTTTTATTTTGGTTAATACACATTTATTTTCATATTCTTTTAGTATGATAATAAGGATTAACATGTATAAATAGTGACAAAGACACGAGAAGATTTTAAATGATACCTGAATTTAAAAAAAAATATATAGCTATTTTTTGAAGAATGTCACAGTATAAAAATAATGTTGACACGAGTTAAATACAGAAAACAGCCCATAGAATTTTACATATCCGGGGCTTTGAGACAAAATAAGCTTCTAAGTCTTTCTATTAAACAAAAAGGAAACTTCATTTCTCTGAGTATAACTATATAGAAAATTTATTTAATATAAAATTCATAAATAGTGTAACTTTTTTACCGATGCCGCCTTCAATTTGTAAATCAAACATACAATGATTATTTCTTGTTACCTAACAGAAATATCAAAATCTGTTTTGTCTAAAACATATAGTGTTGGTGACTTAAGATTAAATCCCAATTGAAAAAAATTATCAAAAGGAAAGATAATGAAATATTGTCAATTGATGAAATCACTTTAAATATTTACTATACAAATTAATGTTATTACGGAAAAATACATATCTCAAATAAAATAGTAGGAAATCCAATAAAGAACTAATACAAAACATATTTATCTGAGAATGTTTTGTAAAATATACAGATGAAAATATTTAACACACACTCAGAAACATTCAAAATCAATGATTAATATAGTTTTAATATAAATGTTAAAATTTAGAAAAAGATATTCTTAACGTAATTGGCGATTAAAAATCAGTATTCAAAACATGGATGCGAATTAATGATTATGAGTTTTGTGCAAATATATTACCTAGGACAATAGCTATTTGCATTTCTTCCAAAAATTTTCTTTTTATCTATTAAAACTTACAATGTAGCCTATTTCATTTGAATTTTCCAAATTTACGATATTGCAATGTTCAAATACCAATTTAAAAGCATAACAAAACTCACAAAAAAAACTTTATGAAAAATTGAATAAATAATTATTAGAAAATTAACTGAAAATGTATTAATTATCATTTTTATTGAATTAGAATGCCTTACCTGAAACACGTAATCCAAAAATTAAAAGGATCTCTTCCTGATAGAATATCAATCGACACGCAGAAGACATCTGCTTTATTTTTTCTTGTAATTACATCATAATACAGCTACAAGACAGAACTTAAATCAAAGAGTTACAATTTTACATCAGTTCTTTTTTAAAAAATTACAACAGTAGAAATAATTCTAAAACAGCAAACGATTTTATGCAGCAGATATAATGAACAAATCTATGAAACATTTTTATTCAAATAAATATAACATACATAACTACCAAACGATTTTTAAACAACTAATTGCAAATTAAAATCTGCATCGAAGTATTTGTTGAACAAATATAATATTTATTATTGATTAATGATATTAATTTCGTTCATAAAACTTTAAGAACTCTTATGCTAATGGAAAATAATTTAAAACAAATTACTCATTTAAAAATGTGTAATTAATATTTTTTTTATAGAATTTTGAACAAAAAATATCAATTTGAAAAAATGTAATTCCTCTCTTTTATTGAAAAATGAAAAACTTGTATTAAGAATATTTTGAAATGCTTTAAAATGGGATCAATAGTTTAATTGAACAGCTCATTTACGAAAATATCAATTGTCCTCGAGGAATCAATAAAATTGTTCTTTATTCTTGTTTTCTTTTCATTCCGAGATAAAAAATCGAATAAAGAATTCATAAAATGAAACATTTTATTTAATGAAATAAATTGATGGTTATTTGAAACTTTGATTGCACACAACTAAGAATAATCTAGATGATAATAATCTAGAACTAAGAATATTCTTAGTAATATTAACGGAAATTATAGTATTTATTATTCTTTGCTTTTGAGACTTTAGATACCTAACGATTTGAAATTTTCTCATTGATATAATAGGTAGATAATTAAAAGAGAAATAAATATTAAAATAATAAGGGAAGATCACATTTCTACAGTAGTTAAAATGGTAACAAAGAATAAATCTAGGATATATTTCTTCTAATTAAGTTTCTAATAAACAAAATATGGTATTTTTATTGAAGGTTTTTGAAGTTTCTCTAAAAAAATGAATTTTACACTAATTTTCAATTTAAAAACGTAATTGATATAGAATTTTGATTAGGTACTTTTCCGTTTCGAACAGCGCAAATTTAGCCAAGTTGGCGTTATTGGCAACAGCTCAGTATACACATAGAAAATATCAATAAATATTTGTTCTCTTTGGTGTTTCATCTATTTTATATGTATTTTGAAAAAAAAGGCTTCTGATAAGAAAAGCTACAACTTGTTTTGAAATATGTAGTGGTAAAAGATTAAAAGCCGGAACATTCCATTTGGCGCCGGTTGTATCATTTTGGCGACTGATCGCTTGTACCGGTGAAATGGAAAAGTGCCTTTGATTATAATACAAAAACTTAACGCTATTTTATTTAGATTCTGGGATTTTTTCTAATCAAATGGATTTTATTAGAATTCATTTTCCAAAAAATGCGGGTAATAAAATAGAAGTGTAATCTCGATCATACTCTGTGCATAAATTTAAGTTGCATCAGGAAGAACAAAGCTTTTTGTGTGAGTATAATTACTAACGATTAATCTTTAAAAGAAATGAATTACTTTTTCCAAACGATTTTTTTTCATCTTGAGCGCAACATAGCTGTAGAACTTTGGTATAATTACTCCAATAATAATTTCGGAAAATTACTTTAAAGTGACAGACAATGATCAGTACAGTGATTTTGAAAAAACATATCAATCATTTTTTTTCGATATTTAGTGTCACTCGAATCAGACTATGCATGTCAAATTGCTTTAAGAATCTCATTATAATAAAAAATTATGTCACTGCAGTATTTTAGCAAAAAATGATGAAAAAATGCATATCTTCAAATAATGCCCCTTTTTTTGCAAAAAACTATTTAATAATAATAATACTTTCCTTTCTTTTGCTGGGACATTTATTCATAATTTGTTATGAATACATTCATAATTTATTACGAGCTAAAATCATGCGCTCTGGAAACGATCGAGCAAAGATATCCAATGAATGAGCGTCGCTTTATTTCCCTGACAGCTCATACCTGCTAGAAACAAACAGAGCCGGCAAGGGATGGTTCTGTCGGCTTTTTGCGGGCTCATTGGCTGTGGCAAAAAGCACCGCCAACTACGATGGCGAGGTCTTGGCTATCTGTGAAGCTACAATGCAACTAGCTGCTGGCCTAGATCCTGCAAAAGTTGTCTTCTTCATAGACTCCCTAGCTGTAGTTTTAGCTTTAAGCAGTAATACGCCAATTGACTGCCTTAACACAATTCTGTGCCGAACTAAAATTACGGAGCAAGTCTCATACGGCTTGACTGTGGCCTTACAGTGAGTCCCAAGTCATGTTGGGATCCCCGAAAATAAGAGAGCAGACCAAAAAGCCAAGCAGGGAGCTGAATTGTCTCAACCGGAAGTCCCCTTGACTCTCAGAAGAGCAACGAGCATTTTTTCCACATTCATTGAAAAATATACTACCTTGACCCAAAACCCTAGAGCCTTTGAAAGCAATGCGAAACTTTGACCACTATGAGTTCAATCTCAAGGCACATGAAGAGAGCCGAAACTGTTTCTCGCTTTCTTCTAACCACCGGACGTGACTTTTTGAGAGTATATCTCCATTGGCTTGGCCTGGCTGATGACGAGGCCTACTCAATCTGGGGTCATGCCAGAATGGATGGCAACCACCTACTCCAATGCACATGACTCGATGAATACCCGACTGACGACATCGTCAGTTGGTAGTGGGAAGCTCGGCATCTAATGGTTAAGAAGCCAAGCACAGGTTATTGGATATATAAAATAATAATTTATTATATCAGAGTAAAGAATTTTTAACAAAAAACGCCCGTTTTATTTCAGTTGATGGTAACTTTAAAAGAAATATGAACTTTTCAAAACTCTTAGTTCGAGCTTTGTAAAGAAATTCCAGATATACATTGAAAAAAAATTATTATTATAGCAGAATTTTTTATAAAAAAGGAGCGTTTTGCAAATATGCCATTCTTCCATCATTTTTTGGCAAAAACATTCATTCAAGTGATTTTTCTTTTAAAAGTATTCCTCAAACAATTTTACGTCTATATTCTAATTCAACTGACACAAATATTTGAAAACAATCATTGTCATGTCCAAGTAATTTTAGAGCGTTTTTCAAACGTTGTATTTTACAATAATGCAACTAATGAATTGTTTACTAACAGAAAGTAGTACTATACTTAAAAAAAATTTAAAAATTTTTTTTTTAAATATTTAAAAAATAATTAAATTATTAAATTTAAATATGATTCGGCTCATCTAGGGAACGAATACGACCAAATGCCGAAAATCCGAGGTCAATCGGTTAATTATTGGCTGAGAAAAAGGTACGACAAAATATGGAACAAAGACGAGGACGAAGACGAAAGCGAAATTTGCGTCCTAATAACGCTTTTTTTACACTACGTGAAAAACGCGCTAAAAATATCCATTTATACGCTTTTTTAAAATTACGGTTCCGACAGCATTCAATCACCTTACAAGCAACAGTTACCCATTAACAAATGAATTATGCAATAAATTATCAAGTGTCACATACTCGTCGAAGTTGTACATTTAAATTCTTATATAACACAGTCAGTTCTTTATTTGTCTTCATATTTAAAAATATCTCATTTACAATATGCTTAAATTCTCGCTTCAAATCAATACCAGCACTTCTTACTAATAGTTTATTTACACTAATTCAGGCACACCTCGATCCGTACTTTCCCATTTAGCTTTCTTATATTGCGCAAGGTGTATAAGGATATTTTCCACTAAATTTTCGCACACCACTTTCTGCTCGGCGTCACACCTTCAGTGAGATGTTAATATATCCCCACTGGCAAGGAATCCCTGGAGAATGATTAATGTATTCACGGAAAATCTCCACTCCCCTCTCGCACTCCTGTCTGCCCGTGCTTCCGGTTATTTAAGAGAGAGGGGGGGGGCACCCCTTTTGTCGAACAGAATCTCCAACTCAGCATGTCATCCGGAAGTACTTTTTAAAATAAAATGAGTTAATTTCCTGTAAAAGAGCTGATTCATTTAATAAATTTCTGTGAGTTATTTTATGAATTGTGTGTAGAAACAATTTAGGGTTTTCAGAAATTAACGTAAAATATTGATATAAAAAAATAGTGGAAGTTCTGTCGAAGCAAACTTAACTTCAATATGAAATATGTTATTTTAAATGGTCATGATTTGATCATTTATCTCAAAAATGACGCTGGAAAATTTTAAGAAAGAAGTTTTTAACTGAGAGAAATTCAAACTTAAATAGATGCGGATAGTTCATTTTGTCCATCACACAGACAAATCGTTTGAAATTAAACAGCCACGCGCTTATGCTACGTCACAAATCTTCAAAAAAATATTCTATATTTATTACATATATTTAAAAACTAACATTATTAGTATCATTTAGATAACGTAAATATTCGCATCTTAGATTTATTAACTGACACCTTGAAAAAAGTATTCTAAAATTACAAAGTACAAATTTAACATATTTTAGAAAACAAATATTCAATGAACTATACTTTGAGGTTTTTTATGACAGATTCTCATGCACATTTGCCTTAACTAACCTTTGGGGTTGCCTTAGCATTATATTTTACTGGTCTCCACCATGGGAGAGAAACATAGCATATATTTTTTAAAAAGCAATGTTAAGCTGAACAGAAGAGAATGGGAAATATGAAGAATTCGAAGAGAAACAAAAAAAATTGCATGGAATTATGATGTAAGAGCATTTTTACAAGAAGAGATTCAGGGCATGTCTGCACAACTCTGTGTTTTTCTTATTAAAGAATATTGTTTGAAGATCGCAAAATAAGTAAACATTATTATCCTTATTAGTTTGAAAAGGGTTGAGTTAATGTGCATAAAATGACTCTATTTACACTGCTGGCCACAGTAAATGGAACACCATGAAGGAAGCACGCAAATAACATGAAATTTACAACATGCATTAGCGGAGGTGAGGTATGCAAATGATTAGAATTTCAGCGCAGACACACATCACGCACGCCTGTGGCGCCACCTCAAAGCACTATTTAAGGCTTGGAGATTTCGACAATTTCAAGTTCGGTAATTGTGTTTTTCTTGTGGTTTTTTCAAATAACGATCAGTTATGTCTCGTAGAAAACAGCGATCAGCTTTTGATCAAGTATAAGAGTTCGACAGAAGAAGGATAGTGATCTACCGAGATTGTGGATTATCTTTCAGGGAAATTGGGAATAGTCGTGGTGGACAAAACCAAACAACTGTAATGCGGATATGTGACCGTTGGATGCAGGAGGGTACGACGGACCGACGTGGTCGATCACATCCCCCACAGTGCACCACTTCACGTGAGGATAGCCAAATTGTGCGCATGGCAGTGACAGATCGCTCAGTCACATCACGAACCTTAGCACAGAACGTTGAGTCTGTAACGCATCAGTCAGTGTCTGCGCGTACCATTCGACGCCGTTTACAGCAGAGTGGTCTGTCCGCAAGACGTCCATCGCTTGGTCTACCCTTGTCGCAGAACCACAGACGTCTCCACCGCCAATGGTGCGGTTAAAGAAGGATGTGGGCGGCAGAATGGAATGAAGTTGTCTTTACTGACGAGTCACGCATTTTTCTGCAACACCACGATGCTCGGTTTCGAGTCTGGAGACACCGTGGAGAGAGGATGCTGAAGAGCTGCGTTATGCACCGCCACACTGGTGCTGCACCGGGTATTATGGTATGGGGCGTTATTGGATATCACTCTCGCACTCCTCTAGTACGCATTGCCGGTACTTTAAACATCCAGTGCTACATCTCCGAGGTGTTGGAGCCAGTTGTCCTTCCTTACCTTCAGGGCTTGGCCACAGCCATATTTCAACAGGATAATGCGTGACCACACGTGGTACGCATTGTCTAAAGGTTCTTCGTCAATCACCAGAATGAATTGCTTCCCTGGCCGGCTCACTCTCCGGATCTTTCGCCGACAGAAAACATGTGGTCCATGGTTGCTCAACTTTTGACCCAGATTACACCCCAGCTGCCCCACCCGATCAACTTTGGCAACGTGTGGAAGCTGCTTGGTATGCTGTACCCCAAGAACACATCCAAAGTCTCTTTGAATCAATGCCGAGGCGTGTGGCAGCAGTGATCTCCAACAATGGCGGCTACTCTGGCTACTGATTCTGGCAGGAGCCACACTTCACAGAAGTCTATAAATTTGATTATTTGATACTTGATCAGCATGTTATCTACAAAATAAATCTTGTTGTGCTATCTCTTGTCTTTCTTGGTGTTGCATTTACGGTGGCCAGCAGTGTAGATACTGGTCATTTAAAGATGTATTATGTTTTAAGGTAACATGCGCCTTTCTTATATTACTTACAATGTAAATTCTTATCAATTTAAAACTGTTTTGTTTAATAGTATTATTTAAAGCTGTTCTTTTTTTCTTATAAAAGCAATTAAATTTATAAAATTCCAGTGTCATTTTCATCTTGTGTATTCTACTTAAACTTATATTGTTCCCGTACGTTTGAAAAAATGTAAATTTCGACCACTTTTTAAAATTTTCAAAATATTAAAAAATATAAATTATTTTAATTTATTTTAATAATTTGTGATAAAATAATATACGAGTTAAGCAATAATAACTGGGGGGAAGGGCATTCAATCTTCTAATTTTAGAGCTTGGGCATAGTGATTATAAGATCTAGGAAAACTTTATTATCTACATCTATTATCTTAAGCTAGATGAGTATAGTTAGATGAGTGTTACATTAAACTTCTAAATGTCAGTGATGGAAATGTTAAAGTTGACTGAATTTAATACAGATATTAAAGTTCATTTCTGAATAGTTTAGAAAGGCATTTGTTTGTTGAGTCTTTTATTTATAAAGAGGGTTTCTTCTTGGAAAAGTATCAATTACTAAGATAATTTTTCACATGTTTCATCTTTCCAATAAAAAATAAAATCAATTACTTGTTGTTGTTTTTTAAAATTTACTTTGTGTGTGTACGGGATTCTACTCATTTAAATATGTACATTATCTTATTAATCAACTGTTGTTGTTGTTGTTACTTATGCCACCTGTCTGACGTAGTCTGATCGAGGCCCACGAAATTCATCATGTCAACGGGCTAGAGATACGTCTGTCATTAGCCTAAGCTTTGAGCCCATGAAGGTGACAGCACGATTTTGCTCACGATAGATGGCGACACCATTCGGGTCCACAGATTTAACGAGCACGTTTTCCGTTTGTACTCGGTGGTATTTGGTGGCATTGGGCATCAAACCCAGGCATTCCGGTCTGGCGTCCGATGCTCTAACCACTAGGCTACCCACGGCCCCCTAATGCATAATTAATCAACTAATATGCATATAGCCCAGATCCCATAGGGACGCATATGGCATCCCTATGGGACCCAATACTCTGGGCCATAGGGATGCATATGGCATCCCTATGGCCCAGAGTATTGGCAAATACAGGTGAAGGTTGCCTACCCGCCAAATTTTGTTTAAACCTGCAAGTTTGCTATAGTACTACTGTGGCTAATACCCCCACTATATTGAATAGTTATCTTAGGTCTATAGCTATTTTGTGTATATTTATGAATTATATGTATATATATATATATATATATATATATATATATATATATATATATATATATATATATATATATTATTTGAGTTCATATTTTTAGTTTACACTATTCTCATTTTTTATATGGAAATTTTCTAAAACTAAATATTAAAACTCTCTTGAAGCACAAATTTGTATTCTCTTCAAGTCTTGAAATATGAATACTTTACTATATTTCCACGAAAAATTAATTTCGCTCCAAACTGTCTTTCCAAACAATTTAAACTATTTTGACTTTTAGACTTCGCTTCTGTGAACCCACGCAACATCAAGGAATCTGTGTGTAATAAAGGCGAAAATGTCACAGAACTTCAGTAGAAATAAGGTAAACAAGAACTGGAACTGGAAATTTTATTTATTCTAGAAATAATTTGCATTTTAGAAGTAGATAAACTAATCCTTGCATGTGTTTTGACAAAACAGACTTTCATAGCTTCTATTTTAAAATTTATTCTTTAGAGAGCCACAAATGTAGTTTTCACTTAGTTTCTTTCAAAAATAAATAGATGATTGAGAAGTGTGTTTCTACATTTACTAGTATTGTGAAGTTCCTATTTTCTAAGAATACATAATGGAAATAAATTATGGAAAATAATTCCATCTGAGATTTAGATGTATGCGCAAGTAGATTTATTTCAAATCACACTACTACGGTTTGTTATTTAACTGAATATGTGAAAACACTTAAACGTTCTTTTTCCTTAAAAAAATTATATTACAGTAATTCCTAAGAATACACAATAATGCTTATGGTATATGTTCCGAAATAAAGGCTTACGATGTCAGTGACAAAATTTATATAATGTCTAATTTTTTTCTTTTATAAAAGAAAAAAATTATACAATTTAAAATGTTTGAATATAAAAGTCTTCCATATTTTTAATCTTATTTCTGTTTCTTATGCAGTTAATTTGTAATTTATTCTCTTAAGAATTATTTAATTTTTTTTTAAATATATAAAAAGACAAATTTCTATAGTAGTGAATTAAAACTGTAAACCTTATATTTTTAAAATTCAAGAAACAGGAGGTTTATATGTAACGATTTTTAATAATTCTTTTTTTTTCATTTATAATTTAAATCATAAAGCGATTTATATGGTTATTAAAAAGATCTAAGAACCAGAATGATAGGAACATAAATTTTAAATTAACTTTAAATCCGACTCTCTCTTTTTGTGCATTTTTTTACTTAATCATTTAATTAATTTATTACATCAGCCATTATAAATTTTTCTTAACATTATGTTTATTATAACAGAAAATATAGGAATTTGGATAACATTAACCTAAATTTTGGCAAAATGGGTCGTGATATCTCCACAAAAAATTCAAAAGGCAAGTGAGAATGTTTTAAAAACAAAAAAGAAAACTGTATAATAAAATTTTATGATAAAAACATGCCGGAAACATATATTTTCAAAAATGATTTTTTTTTGTACAATAAGTTTATAAATTTTATTTTGTTGTTAGAACCCATTTCACAATTTTAATTATTGGGTTTGATATGTTTACACATTAAAATATACTTAACAGCCTAAATTGCTCACAAAAATATAAATTCTTTAAATACTGCACAGTGCAAATTAATTTAAACAAAATAAAATATCCCTCTTAAAAAAAATACCTTAAATTTATTTGCGAGTATTATGCCTTTATATACAAATAATATGCCTTTATATACTTTATATACAAATATTATGCCTTTACATACATTTTGCCATGTACAAATAATTCATATATAATCATATGCATATATTCTGAAGTATGTCCTCCTTTAAAAAAATGACCTTTTGACATTGATTTCACGAGATCATAGGTTCTCAAAGTAGGCGATAACGCCCCCTTGAAGGCGTTGAGGCTTTCAGGGGGCAGTAAAAGATATTATTGCACTGAAAGGCTTTTAAAGCACTTGTGAACAATTTCACTTCTTTGCCACCATTCCTTATATACCCCTCTCTTACACTCTCGTCATTGTGACGTAGTATCCGCGCCATCTGGTGGTTTCCTGTAATTTGCATATTCTTCTTCAAGATGTGTGTGATAATTCTACAGGTGAAATTTTAATTTTAGAGTTCAATTTCTGTGTGATTCTGAATTATCCTTAATTTATGGACATGAGTGTATTTTAGAGGGTGTTTGACAGTTATTCACATGCTCAGGTTAACTATAACCTCATGCCAATACATTTCCTTGTTAATTCTGAACAAATAAATATAGTTGTTAGCAGTCGATGATTTATATTTTTGCCCCGGCAAACATATATTAAACTATTAACCAATAAATGTCTCTTATTTTGCTAGCATTAATATTACTACTTCTATGATGAGCCAGGGTGTCTTATTAGCACAAACTAACAATCACGTGTTTAACTTACAGGCTCACGAAGCTAATCAAGTATAATAGCTTTGAATCTATCATGAATGAACAGTCATACCACCTCAAGTGAGTGACTGGGTAAATGTTAACCTTTACGCTATTCATCTTCTTGAGAGCTTTTGGCAAAGGACGTAATTTTGAACCATGTTCAAGTAACGAGAATGACACATAAGCTCTGACACCCACTCTCCTAACTTCCACACTACATCAACAGGAGGACATTTGAGCTTCAACAGATTTAACCTTCATCACCCCCTACATGGCGGAACTTCAGCGGTACTGAGCTCAAAATCTTGACACGCCGGCCAATATTGCGTCACCTTGACCACTAGGCTATCACAACCACTACATATCATCAGATAAATTCTCTGTCTTTTTCTATTGAGATCCATGCAGAAATCTTTGTTTGAGAAGTTGAGTAGTATTTCCATAGGATTGACATTACTTTCTCGAATTTTAAATTGCCTTTTAACCTTAAGAAAGATGAGCTCCTGGCTGAGCTTGTTACATCAAATGGAAAGTGTTCCTGAAAAACTTAACACTAAATCTCTAAATTACCGTAAGACAGTGCTTCTCAAAGTTACAATATTTGCGACCTAATATTTAATCATCATTTTCATCGCCCCCCCCCATTCAATAAAAATGTATTGAATTCAATAATACTATACATTAAAGCTAAACATACAATATGTCTTTAATCTCTTAAGTGCTACCGGCGTATATATACGTCTCACTCAGCCAAAACTTTCATTGCCCGAGACGTATATATACGTCTTTTTAAGATACGATTTTTTTCTGTGTACTGCTGTCCATAAAAATATCCCGAAGGCTTTGGAATGCAGAAAAAGGACCTTGGCAATATGCTTGATAAGGATTTACTTATTTCAGATTATTTGCTTATTTATTCCTTTCCTCCAACACCTCCCTTTCCTCCAGTACATCACATACGCATGCCTACGTGGAAGGCACGCGTATGTGGCGTTAAGGAGCGAATCGCGTAACTTTTAGTCTGGAGTTCAGGGACTAATTATTAACCGTACTAATTATCAAGATAAGTGTTAGTTTCTGTAAATAGTTTTATATATAGAAATCCCATGGGGTCACTGGTCATTAATAAACTTGTTCTTAACTTAGTATTGTTATATTATATTATAAAAAAATATGTGTAGTACTGATGCATTTATATCAGTTTAAATAAGTATTTTATTTTTTATTATGTCACAGTGTATTTTTTTGTTTGCTTTCAGTAATTTGATAATTTTTTAATCATCTTTTGTTTTTGACTTTTCAATATGCTCGCGCCCCCCGCGTAGAGTTATTGAGCCCCCTTACGAGGGAGCGCCCCACAGTTTGAGAAACTTGTTACCTAAGTACTGATCGCTCTAAATCGAAGATCAATTTGTGCAGTTACATACCCAAGTTACGTTTGCCCAAGAAAAAGTAAAAATAAGAAATCTTAATCCTAATTAGCTATTTTATTTGACACATCATGGTATACAAGTTGATGCACTAAACTGGAACTCATGACTCGCCAGCCTCGTGTCTGTTACCTTGACCACTAGTCTACCAAGCCGTCATACCACATCAAGGTAGATCAAACAAATTCACTGTGGTTTCAGGTAACCTACTTGCCAAAAGTACTTGTCCCAATTAATTTGAGCAACATTATATATTGCATCTTCCGCTTTGTCCAATCACATAATCTCAGTATTTTTAATAATTGTGATCATTTTTAACAAGCTTTTATTAGCATCACCTGTATGTAACGGAGTGTTTAAACTCGATTTTTACCCACTTTAAAAGGTCGGATTGATTTGAAATTTTGCAGACTTGTCAAGGACCGATGACAATACAATAATTTAATATTTTTGTTCCATTGTCCTGATCCGGATCATCAGGATTAGTGATTTCCCTTTTCCAGAATTCGTGACGAACTCCAGATCCCATTTCCAAAATCAGTGACAAACTAAAGATTGACTGGGAAAAAGTTGAAGTTACAACCCTAAAGTAAAAACGTTCGTGGTTAATACAAATACAACTAACAAACATAAAGTGTTCTTTATGTGAAACAGGGAAGGATACGTTGACTGATCCTACATTTCGCAAACCAGGTCATATCGACACTCTGATAGAATGACAATGGGTATTCCAGATTCTAAAAAAATGACGCATTTAAGATTAATTCATCAATGCATAAACGATAGTTTAAAAAACTAAAAACACGTTTTTATAGGTAATCAAACTACAAATTTTAAAAAATAATTCTTAACATAGAATAAAATTATTAACGAGAAATTAATGCCATTGGGGTAAAAGCATGGGGTGCTTTGTACTACATTTTTACACCAACTCTGCATTTTGAAATAGAACTAGTAAGGAATTATAACTGATATCGAGCACCCCACGCTTTTACCACAATGGCATTTATTTTCTCGTTAATCATTTTATTCTTATATAAAGAATTATTATTTTACTTTTTAATTTGGTTAACTACTAAAGCGTAATTTTTTAGTTTTTTTTAAAAAAACTAAAACTTATTGATATTGCAATTTACTTTTTTCAGTTATGGATAAATACCGATATTAGATTAAATAAATATCTGTATCACCGATACTATGTTAATTTTTGATTTTGATATATTATACGATTGAAATTTGCTTCATCTCAATGTTCAAAAATATATCTAACGTCTTATTAGTCACCCACACAGCATAATTATGTATAAAATTATGAAATATGATGCTGCCACTGCAATTACAGATTCTGTATTAATGTATTAAAATATACGAAGCTCAAAGTCTTGAGTATCATGTTACAAATCACACCGAATAATAAATTTGAGTAAGTCCTACTGGCACCTATTTAAAGCTAACGCATTTCATTCCGGATATCCCTGAAAATCATTTAATTCTGTAAATTATTTTAGCGTCTTACAATCTCCTCGAAAAATTAATTATTCAATGTCTTTCCCCCCAGCGTAGAATTGTTTAATAAAACTAGAAATATATATATATATATACATTCCACCATGCTTATGCGTTAGTTTCAATTATATGGAATTGTCTTCTAAGGAAGACATCTTATCCATCGACGAAAAATTCTTTTGGAATATTTTGGTACAATTCTTTCGTAGATATTTGTCTGTAGTGATATAAACTGGAAAATATTAGTTATTTTATATATTCAGAACTGGCAACAATTAATAACTCTCGGCGAACACTGATATTAGGGCTCGCATTATAATTTGCGCAACAACTTTTGATATCGTGGTAAGGAATATAAATACCACACATCTGTTATAGTATTACAATCATAGCATAAATTAATTATTCAGTTTTTGGGTTGTATAAGATTATTATTTGAAGCTTTCACGAATGGTCGATTTTGATTAAATCTAAGAAATATATTTATTAGATTCCTGAGAATGTTTATGATATCTAGCTTTTCACTTGAGGAAATATGTTTTTAAGAAATGGAATACCCAATATATCGGTACTATGTATGTCTAGCATACATAATGGTTAATATGACGAATAAGATGTTTTTACGGTGAATTCAGTTAATTTAATTTTGAATTGAAGCATTTTATGTTTTTTATAATGGATACAGATGTTTGATATTAAAAAATCTTTTAAAATGTGTCATCATAAACTTACTTGATTCAAATCATTTTCCAAAAATTAATCTAAGGTTATTTTTCAAGTTATTTACCTCAGAAGAAAATTTAATATGATAAATATTTATATTAATTTTTTCTAACAGCACTATCAAATTACTTAAGATGTGTACTAATTTAGTTAACGTGAAAACTAATTTTACTAAGGTTTACTAATTAAATTAAAATTTAAATATAATGAATGCAAATAAGGTTATTTGTTATTTGCTGGTTTTATTTATCATTAAATTTTTAGGTAGAATTCTATTTTGTGAACAAAATTTATAAAAGATTTTGTAATATTCCTCTAATATTTCGTTTGGCTTTCAGCGCAGTGGATGAATGTAATAAAAATCATGAATTTTTAACGCAAAAATTAATTAATTATTTTCAAATTATTTATACTTTTAATATTTCATAAATGCAAGGAAACTTCTTAACTGATTTTAAAATTTTAATTAATTATTTAGAGATAAATCTTAGTTTTTCTCTTCTTAATTCGTCTTAGTTTTTGAAAAATATTTCATGAGAATAATTTATATTAATTATTAGGTAGAATCGTTGTATTCAAATTTACGTTCTAAGGTCATATCATTTTATAATTATGCTACAATTACAACATGTAAGGAAAGTAAGTATAAGGGAAGTAATATTGTGACGGTTCTATCCGCGCTCTTTTAACTAATAATCCTCTTGGGGAATTTCTGGTCTTTAAACATTATTTTATTATAAAACTCCTCCTCGAAGAAAAAGACGGGAATATGTAAATTAAGACTTCTAAATATAGTTTAGGCTTTCAGGTTAGAAGGGGAGATAGGATACATTGCCAGCGGAGCAGTGATTAATCGAATTGAATATGAACAACGGAAATTTAACATTTGATAATTTAATCATTTAAGGTGACGAACTGTCACTGGAGATTGAATCTAGATTAAATAGTGAAAAAGTCAGAGTTATTGAATCAAGTAAGTGAATTAAACGTAAAAGTTTTCTCATATCTCTTGTACCTCGTTAATTGTCTTTATATTTATTAATTGGGTACGTCTCTTATCTTTTAACGAATGAATTTGAGTTGTGGCTAATATTGTGAATAAATTGAATTGTTTTTGGAATATGGCTAGTTTTCCTTCCAATTCTCCCACACCCTTAGGCGCGCAGGTGAGATCCTTATAATATTATGCTACTAAAAAAGTATCATAAAGCATGCAAACGTTCAAGGAAAAAAACAGTTAAAAATGTTGTAGTAAAATTATTCAACATATTTTACGTATGTAAAATAATGAACGGTATGATATTGTATGCTTTATTAATTAAAAACAAATTTGCTTCCAAATGGTATAGAAACAAAGCAACAATCCTTTGTAATAATAACTTTTTTAATTAACCGGGGTGCAGGCAAGTGGGGCACTGAGTCACCCCAGGCTCACAAAATCGTAAATTCTGGGAAAGCTGTTTATTTGTTACAAATTATTTTGACAGTATCCTCTTATATGACGGTCTTCATGGGTACTAAAAAGTATTTGTCATTTATTTCCCTCTTTTTTGGGAGTGGCGAACGTTTTTTTTTTACTATAATAAGGTACTTGGGGTGACTGAGTTCCTCGAGTGTCACATTTGCTCCGAAATATTTTCTATGAGCACCCTACATTCCCCCCCCCCTAAGAACAATTTAGTATTCTCAGTTCTTAGTACTGTGTCGTATGACTTATTATGGTTTATAAATGTAAATGAGCAGAATATAAAAAGTGCCTCTGTGATCGCTATTGAAGGAAGTTGAAACTGATCATGAGATGGAAGAACCTGCTGAAATAATCCATGTTAATCATAATAGCGAAAGTAAATTCGAGAAAACTGGTGAACATGAAACGTTTGAGTTGAAAGGAAAATTTTCAAATGCTTCCTAAAGGACTCAATCGAGAAAATATGGAGACATGAATGTAGCTTGTCGCACTTCGCCTTGTCAAAAAGACACAAGCAAGGAAACGTTCAACATGATATTTTTTTATCATCAAAGGGCAATAAAACTACAATGACTTGAACCAAATATGTCAGTTTTGCTTGCAAAAACCATTCATGTTATGTTAACAAAAGTGGCTTTGATTTGTGTCTTTATTAAACTCACGCACATTTGAAACTTCTTGGTTCAGTTTGACAATGTTTTTTCTCAAGTTATCAAGTCCTTAAAAGTAGGAAAGAGTATTTTCTCTATGTTAAATTATTAAATGGAATAATAATTTTTATCATGTACAATAAAAAAAACTATAAAAAAAGAATTGGGGTAACTAAGTTACCCCATGTGAATATTAACGTTAATGTTGAGTGTGCCTCTTCTCCCAGGTGTAAAGTGTTTTTTAGACATAGAGAGCAAAATTAGAAGAAAAATATTAATCTTGTAATGCGTCACAGAATAATTTTCCAATGGATATAGACTAAATTTACTTTTTAAATTGCAATCATAAAATATTTATATCGTTGTATAAGTAAAATATACGTTTCTGTAAAATGTAAATAAAAAACGGGTTTTTTTTTCAAAAATATTATTTTATTTTCCAAAAAAAAAAAAACAAGCTTAATTCTAATTTTTTATTTAACAGTTTGCCAACCAATGTTACAAAATCAGGATAACTTTTTTCCTTCATTTTCTCTCTTTCTCTCTTTTTTTAACCGTTATAACAACAAATCATATTTTGGGCAATTGATACTTCGAACCTCAAAACGCGACAATACAATGAAAATTGTAATTTGTATCTGTACCTTTTGAAATTACGTCTTATTGCAATTTTGAATTTCAAAGTGTTCCCATATAAAAAAAACTTTAGAACAGAGTAGAACATTATTTAAGTATTGAAGACAAGTCACTTTCGTTTCAAATACAAAGTGTCAAGATGTTTGATATATTTTAACTATTAAACTCTCTACGAGTATCTCAATCTCTCCTCATAAAAGTCAAACATCAATTAATAAATTATTGAGTTTATATATTAGTTTACTAAAACTGATTTTTTTGCAATATTTTATGTAGACTTTTGTTTGCTTAAATCGACTTCCAAAATAAAAAGCTTACAATAAAGTAGAAGTTTTCTAATAAAGTTAAGTAAATTAAGGTACAAATTTCAAATTTTTTCAAACATTGCTAGAAATATAATTTTTTTCAGAAATTTTAACATCTATAATTATTGACATAAAGTTTTTTTTTTAAAAAAAAAAAAGTCCACTTCATTTAAAAATATATCACTCCTTCAGTCGATATATTTGCTACATAAATAAACTCAATAAGAAATCATTGTTTAAAAGATATGTAGTTACTTGATAGCAATTATGACATACTAATATTCATTCAAAAAATAAATTAAGCTTCTTACTTAACGAAAAATTCTCTTACAAGAAGACAGAAATATCTCATTAAATGAAATGAAAATAAACGGTTGGAAGCAAGCTTAACAGCCCTCTGTTTTGTTAAGTTTTCTAGAATAATAATAGGAATTAATTAGATCGAATTAATTAAAATATTATTTTTAATTGCTTGTTATATTTGATAAAAAATTCAAGAACAAATAGTCTTCTGAAACGCATAATTCAGTTAAAGGAGAGGACATATATCTAATGAATTTTTAAAAGGAATAAGTGCCAAAATTAATTTGTTACCTATCAATTTTTCTTGTTTAAATGAAAGTAACAATGATAAATTACACTTAATAAGTAGATAAAAGCTCCAGCAAACGAAGAGATCAAACACAATACTGAGTTTTGAAATCAAGATATTTTCATATAATCTTATTACACTCATTTAACTTAATAATCTGTGTGAGCCTCTATTTTAAATTTATATCTTAAAAAAATTAATTTCATATATATTTCAAAAATTTCTTATTCAGCTTATTTTGGGATATTTAAATAGAATATTAATGCATAAATAGGTATTGGTTCTCCAGGTGAGGAGAAATCGAACTCTCATTGATTGGAAATACCGTTTGAACTCTTGTCATCGTCTGCGTGAAAAGATAACTGATTTTTCTTGTATTCTTATTTTGTAATTATTATCATGGAAAAAGCTCTAATATTAGGGGGGGGAAATACATATAAAATACAAATTACACAGAAATACATATAAATTTTAAATAACACTAAAAATTGAACAGAAATTAACAAATAACAAACAAAACGTTGTCATGGTGGAAAGGTTAAATACAGTCGATGGCGTTGGTAAAAAGCATGAGAATAAAGCTATTTAGTTTACAGAAAATATATTAAAAACAGAAATTGTAAATAATAATAATAATTAAATAGGAATTAAGTAGGTATATATAAATGAGCATGCATAGTACATTAATAATAAATTACAATTCGAATAATCATAAAAATATAGAATAATAATAAAAATACAATTCCACCCAAACAGGTATCGATAGCAATGCATTATTTATAAGCCGAGTGGGTGGCGTAGCTGGTTATGCGCTGTCCTTGTTGTGGGCGCATGTTTGCGGGTTCAAACCTGACCCAAGTCGATTTACTTACATGATTCGGAAAATCAACAACGTCCAAGCTGTACGATTATGCCACATGTCGACGATCACTGGAGTGCCTGTTTGGTTCGGATGCTCTCTGCAAAACAATTCCAAGAATAATTTCCCATTGTCAGAGCTAAGGTGCCTTACCCTGGGGAGAAAACTTGGTGTCAAAATTACATTGCGACAATTGGTATCTACCTAAATGGTGCCACACTAAAAAGTGATACCAGCTACCAGGGAATGAACAAGGTCAGAAATGGTAATTACCAATCCGCAGTTCCATTTGAAACTAAAAAAAAACATCTGTCGATTTGATGGGGTTCCCCCTTAAGTGCTGCTGGCGTATATATCCGTCTCGCTCGACCAATGCATTATGTGTCCCTGACTTATATATCCATCCTTCCGAAATATGATTCTTTAATTTGCGCTGCTATTAGTAAAACTATTCCGAAGGCTTTCAGGAGCAATAAAAGGACCTTGACACAGTGTTTGCGAAAAATTTACTTATTTCAGAGAAAGATTTGCTTGTTTATGCCTTTTCTCCCCCCCCCCCCAACTGAGTATGTAAAAAAAGGGGTTACTGGAGAATGAATCACGTCTCTTTTAATCGGCGGTTAAAGTGTTAATAAATTTGCTTGGAATAAAAGAAGCTCGAAAAGATTCTTTGAATTTTGTGCACTGCAGACCTACCTTCTCGTGGTACCTTTCGCAACTTTCTTCTAAAGGCAAAGTAGTCTACAGATTTTTGCATGTTTTTCCAAAATCACATGGTTGGATATAGTTTTTTGTAGATTATAGCTGGTTAAAAGGCCATTAGATTTTTAAAAAAATGGAGATATATGAATTTTTGTTGTTGTTGTTTTTAGATTTGTTTAGTATATTTTAAGAAAAATATGCTAAAATAAAGAAGAGAAAAATAAATTATTATGACTAAAATGTGAAAAAAATGATAAAAATTTACAAAAAATAACATAAATGCGGCCCATATTGTAACAAAAGGTTATCAACAAATTTTCAGTTTTTCAATTCTGATGTGTTGCTATGTTACTAGTTTTTGAAATGACCTTCAGGATAAGAGATATTTTAATTTTAACAAAAACTAGAGCACTTTATATTAATTATTATACGAAATTGCTTAAAATAACAGTGATTATATTAAAGTAAGGACTGTAAATTTTGCAATAAAACAGTGATTGGAAAATCTGAAAGTTAACTTTTTTAGCAATCGCTGGCACCGTTTGAGCATTTTCAAAAAAACACATTTCGAGTAAAACGTGTTTTAAAGTGTGCCATTTTGCTTAAAGCAATATCATCTGCTTTTACTAAAACACTTGTAGTTCTTGTTCTAATGAGCGAAAAATAATAAATTTGGTTTTTTTTATAAAGCTAATAAGATGATCTATAAAAAAATCATAAAAAATTGTAAATTTTTTCAAAATTAACAATTTTAGGGTAGTTGGATACTTTAATGCCTCAGATCACTGATTACTTAATTTTAAACATTGCTTTAAGTGCTAGTTTTTCTTGCATTGTTTTTGATGGCTATTAAATGCAAAATAATTTTTAAAAGAAGGAAACAACTATAATTGAAAATACGAGTGAAAAAGATAGAATGATGTAAAAAGATAGCTTAACAAAAATATGAATTACAATTGAAATTTAACATCTTATTTATTTTAGCAAAAAGATTTGGTTCTAATATAGCATAATTCTCATTGAATCAAATTAAAATACACGAGAACACATGTAAATTGTTTTTGTATCCTCAAGGTACTTAAAGCCAAAAAGAAAAAACTTAACTGATGCTGTCTAATTAAGTAAATGGTGCACCCTCTAAAAGTTTATTTTGTTTGATTACAACTCTCATTAAACTCGATGTCTCTCAGGAGGACGTAATTGCGTTGTCCAATTGAAATGACTGTTAATTTATTTGTATAAAATCTCAAATTAAGGCAGAAAATTAATTTACGTTGTAATCTCTTAAGTCTTTCGCATCTAAAAAAATATATTTGAAGGGGAAAAGCTGTAGTGAAGACAAACAGCCATAAAAACAGTACGTGAGAAATTAGGATATTTAACATTTTCTTTCATTGCATTTTCGCTTTGAATTATTATGCAGTAAAGTCGTTGAAAAATATTCTAAGTTCCAATTAAAATGTATCGCATATGTTTTAATTTAGAGATAATTGGTACTTAAATGTAAAATAGGTAGAACTTCTTAAGAAGTATTTAAAACACACAAGTACTTCGATAATATAAACATTTCCCAATTGCAAAAAAATGTTAGTGATGTACATTTTAATTTATTCTACAGCTGGAAATTATTTATTTTTCATGGATTCAAAAATTAAACAATACAAATTGAAGGATAAAGAAGTTTTTAATGAGTTAGTTTTACGTGAAACGCAAATTTAACAAAAAAATGCTTTTTTGCATATCTCAGCTGAATAAAAAAAAATCCAATTCTGTTAAATTTAAAGTCTAAAGGTCTTATAGCTGATGAAAAAAAATTTTTTTTTGTTATTTATGACGCCCTGCTCGGTTAAGGAACACATTGATACAAACTTTGTGTAATTAACGCTTAAAACAGTGTAAATAATTTATATCTGGATGTGTAATAAGTTAATATAACTTTCTGTTGTATTTACTTTATGTTTAAATTAATAATATTCGCAATCAAGGGCATGCCTTACATTATAATGGCGATTCAACTGATACATAGCGAAATGTCGGTGATAGAGCCAATTTGGCATCCTTTTTGGCAATCACATTGGCAACTTGGCGATTGATTGAATGGTGCCAAATTCGGTATGCTGTAGCGCCATCTGGTGGGGAGATGCAACAAATATAATAACCCAAAAACCTTCTCCACAAAAAAATACATATACATGTCAATTTTCATAGTGATCGGTTGAACGGTGTTGGAGTGAAGCGATTTCACTTATATACAACATCCATTTATATATATATAGTTTTTTTTTACTATAAATGAAAATAAGTAGCCTTTAAGAATGCATTTCTTAACATTTTTATTGACTTTTAATAAAAATGTTAAAAAAATGTATTCTTTAAGGCTTTTTTACACAAATGCTTATAAGATAATTTAAAATTTAATGAACTAAATATATAAATTTGTGTTATTTAAAGTGTGTGTTCTAAATGCTCTATAGATGTGATTTTAGGTATTTTTTTTCTTTCTTACTTTCTTTCTAATAAGACGGATTGGCAATTGCTAATGGTGGCCCAGTACATTTCCCTGGAGCTGGTATCACTTCTTAGTGTGGCACCAGAAAAATTCTATCCCAAAATATAGATGGATATGAATTGCTACAATTGATATCCAGATACATTTTGACGCCCAGTTTCCTCCCCAGAGGGAGGCACATGAGCTCGAAAGATTTGGAATTGTACGAGAATTTTTAATTTGGCCTAGAGCACCCAAGCCAAACGGGCACTCTAGGGATCATTAACATGTCGCATAATCATACACCATGGACGCTCTGGAGTTTTTGCATTATGAATATCCTCCGACTTGGACAAGGATCTACTTCGGCCACATGGGCGTAGAAGATAAGCGTCAAAATAACTCCTCCTCCCAGGCGGCATTTTACGTAAGTGAAATACTCAAAATTTAATTTGTGTGAACAATTTGAAGTATGAATGTCTAACACTGATAAGAATTGTTTTAAAAAGTTAAATGTATTTTCTAATTCCCATGATTCCACAGATACAGTTAAAATCAAGTTAGTTGATATTCAGAGATAAGCGAGTCTACTGAACTAATTGTTTAAAGTATGATTTCCATGACAAGAAATCTCCCGTCTAGATGGCGTAGTTTGGTTAGGCGCTGGCCTTGTATGCCCAAGTTTGTGGGTTCGACCTCAGCCCAAGCCGGTGGATCTTCAAAATGCAGAAGATTGAAGAAACCGGATTTCAAAATTCAAATGAGGTCATTAGTATCCACCTATATTGATTCGCACTAAAAAGTAGTTCCAGCTTCCGCGTAATGTAATACCAATCCGCAGCCCCATTTGAAAAACTATTAATGCGGTAACGTGATTCATTTAACTTAACTATCTGTTAAAAACCTTTGGCTGTAACATCCCCGTGTTAACGGGTCATAGTATTTAACTCTTATGCAAAAGAATATGAGTTATATAAAAACTATAGAAGAAAAATTTTTTGCTAATTACCGCTTAAATTACGAGGGCTGCTTTTTAAGTAAGGTCCGTTTGTTTTTTAAAAAATAACAACAATATTGTGTTTCAAAAAACCTTTATTATAGGATTGTACATACGTTTGCCTATTTTTTTTGCATATTTGCTAAGTTTATTAATGCATTTGTCATACCTTATAACTAAATTTTGAAAATATTTTCCAAAGAAGCCTGCCACCTGATTGGACAGCCAAGAGTACATGGTCGCTTGCACTTCTTAATAGCGTGACATGTTGTCAAAAGGTGTTTTACTCCTCCGCGATAACGCAAGGTCTCACACTTCTCGAACGACTCGGGACGTAATCGAATCTTTTGGCTGGGAGGTTTTGGACCATGCACCATACAACCCCGACCCTGCTCCTCTAACGATTTCCATCTTTTCCGGTACCTCAAACACAGTCTTGGTGGGAGGCACTTCAGTGACAACGAAGAAGTGAAAGCGGCCGTGAACTCTTGGCTGTTCGACCAGGCGGCAGACTTCTTTGAAGAGGATTTTCAAAACCTAGTTCTAAGGTATGACAAGTGCATTAATAAACTCGGCAACATGCAAAATAATAGGCAAAAGTATGTACAATCCGAAAATAAAGGTTTTTTAAAACAAAATATTGTTGTTATTTTTTAAAAAAACAAACGGACCTTTCTTAAAAAATAGCCCTCGTATTTCTTGCAAAAAAAGCCCTTTCATGAACATCTAAATAATCGACTCACTCCTTGATATTCCCTGGGAAATATACATTTCATTTAGTATTACTGAATACGGAAAAAAGTATTATATGGTACATTAAGAGTATAAAAATAAAGATAGCATTAAATGTTTTATATGTAATTTAAAGTCATATCATATGATTGGAAAATAATCTCGATGGGAAATTATTTTCCAATCATACATTTTGGATATCAGAAATGAAAAGAATATAATTACAAACGTTGAATTAATTAAAATATCTAATCACAAACTAAATTTTTATTTTGGTAACCAAAAATTAAAAATATAGGATATCAATTTATAATTATTTTAAATCAATGCAAGTACACCTAGAAATAATTGCTCATTTCAAAACATTGGGTTAATGTTTTGATCAGACGAAATGCGTCAATATATATATATATTTCAATTAAATAAATTCTACATTACTTTAGGTCTAAAACTAAAGGACAAATATAACACTTCAGTATGATTGTTTGCCACATAAAATTACCTAAATTACAATAGTCTCGAACAGTTCAAAAGATCTGTTAAAATTTAATTCATTCAGATATTTAAAGAAAATAAGAAAATCTACTTTTATCATTACACTAATAACGTATTAAAATTCTCGTCTTTCTTATTTAATTTTACCTAGTCTTACGTTCGTCAACTGAAATATTGGTCGTATGCATGTTATTACGGAAATGTTTGCTTCACTGCCGTAAGGATATTATGACTGGAAAGATCATTTCGAAGCTTAAAGTAAATTATGCTTATAACAATACTAAATAAATATGAGTGACCTTTGTCGCATTGATGCTCGCCAAATGTCGCAAGCTACCAAATTTGGCCACAGAAATACATACTTCTAAAAAAATTTAGATCCTAAATTGATTATAAAATTTTCAAAAGTTCTTCCCAACTTATATAAGGACGAAAGAGTCAAAGCCTGTTAGTGATTGTCCGATAGTTTAGCCTCATGCGATGCTGTGACAAAGGATTTGTAATTCTGTGTGAACATTAAATTTTTACTATTGTGGATCTTGCGTATGTTATTTGTTTCTGATAATTGCATCTGTTGTAATTACGCTAGAATTACGGAATGAATAACTATTTTCTCCGAAAGATCTGCCTATTAATTGTGTAGACTGTTCCACCATTTAAAAGACGCTTCATCACACAACGAAATATATTTTATACAATGAGATTGCATTCGTAAGAAAAAAGTTTAAAGCCATAGAAACAGTGCTACGGGTAATAAAGTAGTTGAGAAAGAAACAATAATATTAAAATGAAGAAAAATAAGTCAATAATTTCTCTTCCATTGCCTAAGTTTCCAATCTATTTTTTTAGTATCATTTTTGAAGTTGCTAAATAAATGAGCTAATTTAACTATAAATTATACTTCCTCACTTTTCTAAATGGGGCATGGTCTGAAATTAATGTTGCAGTTAACTAACATTTATATATTAAGAAAAGATTTCTATGATATTTTAAATATTTCAAGCAAAATGACAACAAATAAGGCGAACTACTATATTTAAGAGAGTCATTTATTCAAAAAGAATTTCACATGCACACGATACCAATTAAAATGTTTAAACTTCATTGTTGTGTCGACATATTACGTTGCGATATAATTTATTACAAACAGCTTTATACTTTGAGCTGATTTTGTACTATTTTCATCGGTGTATTAAATAAATTTTCGTATTCTGTGTTGACACTTTAACATAATTAGATTTTCTGTAATCTTTTTTCTTTAAAAGTTTAACATACGTTTATAAAAAATGAGACAAGTGCTCATTAAACAAAGATTAGAGACAAGTAGCATTCTTCCCATCTTTGAAACTATCTTCTTAGGTTTATAAGTTTCTATCTCCCTTAGGTTATGTATTTCCATAAATTGTTTGGAACTTTAAATTTTGCTATGAATTCAAAACAGGAGAATTTTATCATTTAAATTATAATTATTTAAATTGAGCCTAAAGCATTTTTCTTTCTTCTGCTCTTAATATAAACTTTATGTATATTTCGGAAATATAAACTAAGGCGAATTTCACATAAATTGCATTTAAATAGCTCTTCCTACAATGTAGATGTACTAGTTAAAATTACCTGCATTTTTTAAAGTTTATTTATTAGTATTATAAAATTCGTTTGCTTATATTTTCATTCAGTGGAGCATTTTTCACTTATAATATAAATTCGAAAATAAAATTCTTAAAATTTAGAGGTAAATTACCAAATTTAAATTGTTATATTGATTGTTAACAATTTGGTGTGATATCACAAAAAATTGCTTTTCCAAAAATGTATCCATGCGCTTATTTTAAATAAACTTATAAGGAATTTACATTCCTTCTTCCCTCTGACCCGGCTAGATGTGTGGGAGGAACTAAATGATCAGACGACATGATGAAATTTAATTATTTATTTATCACTGTTTCAACTTAGACACAACACTCTAAATAAGATAAATTTGACCAGTCAGAGCACGAAGGTGATACAAGATAGCGTGGGGATAATATATCCGATCATACAAATCTACCCTTATGATAACTTATACAAAGCTTGAATAATTTAGGACCGTGCTAATAATTTAACTCTATAACTTCTACTTGAAATAAGATCACAGTACCTGAACTCTTGTGGTCTTCTTATCCTTCCATTTATGTCAACACGGTTCCAACAGTTGAACTAAGCTCTTCTTTAAGATTCCAACTTCTCGCTTCGTACACTGTTTACGTATACGTTTTACTGCCGACTTATTTAGTTTCTCATCTGTTCACTTCACATCCAAGCTATCCTCACTTTACTAACATTCATTTCTAACTTCGCTAACTTTCCAAACTCGTGAATACAGAATATATATATTTTACTTGTTGTTTGTTGTCGTGTTGTTGTTGTTGTCCAAGGTTACCGGTTCCATCCCAGTGGGAATCGATAGATTTTCTGGATGTGAAAATCGTAGACAAGCATGTCACATGATTATGTGGCATGTAAAAGATCCTTGAGTATCAATTTGGCTCTTGTGCATCCGATAAGGAGCTTGAATAAAAACTAATTCAAGCATCCAGATTTGATAGCGAGAGCCACGACTAGAGGGTGCCTCCATAAAATGACTCTCACATTTGGGAATTTACAGTGTCTGCAAACCTTAATTGTTAATATGCAACCCATTAGATTAAAAACATTAATACAAAGCAAATATTTATATCACTTAAACAAACAAATAATATAAAAAAAAACTTTTATGTCCATTTCTACTTTAAATAGTTACAATTAATATAAATATGTATATACATATGACGGAATCACAATATTAAATGACAAAATAGAAAGCGATTTTCCTTTCTATATATGATGTTAGACTATTTTTTTCTTACTATTTATGCATTCATTATATATAAATTTAATTATCCTAATAAAGAGAATAGTAAACAAGAAATCACATTCTCAGAATTTAGACCATTTCAAGAGGGATTTGAACCCATGACCTTTGGATCAGTACGCCAACGCGCTTTCCATTGCGCTACAGGTACACAAGGAATAATTTTCCTTTCTATATATGATGCGTTTTTTTTCTTACTATTTATTCACTCATTAAATTTAATTATTCTAATAAATAATACAGTAAACAAGAAATCACATTCTCAGAATTTAGACCTCTTCAAGAGGGATTCGGACCCACGACCTTCGCTTTCCATTGCGCTACAGGGACACATCGAATAATTTTCCTTTCTATGTATGCTGTTGGAATATTAGTTTTTGTTTGTTACTATTTATTAATTTTTTAATTTAGTTAATAAATTAATATTTGAAAAAACTCTATCAACATCAAGTGCCATCCACTACAAGTTTTAAAAAAATGTATTTGAATTGGAATGGACGAATATAAAGTATTTTATTAACGATTGAAAGTTTATATATATATATATATATATATATATATATATATATATATATATATATAGTGTGAACTAATAGTAAGAATTGAAACATATCCCATCTTCTCGATTATCCAATTTGCGTAAGAATGACAAAACTACTGAAATATCCTAGATCGAAAATTAACTGCTTTATATAATCAACATCGCATATCAATATCAAGTAATTTGAAACCGGTTTCTCAGAGTCAATCATTTAAATTCCCTAAATCGTTTCTGAAAAATTACAATCCTTTGAAAAATTAATAATATATCGGTTTTCTCAAGTGCGTAGCCATTCAGAAAATTAAAGAGCTCAAATTAGGGACGTTTTCTCGCATATTCATTTCCCTAATGCGTCAATTTTAATTAAATCAAATCGTCTTTCGCGATGTCCAGATCATATCCATTCCCGAAAAATTATTTCCAAGTTCATATTTTAGGATTAATTTCGTTTTGGAGACTGAACTGAGAAGTGCAGCTATTATTTCTAAAAGTTGTATCAATAATAGTATCTTAGGAAACACTACAACTGCAGATTGCTCCGTTATGCTTACTGCAACTTCTGATATCGTTACATGGAACAGAAATTGCAGAACTTCCATGAAAATCTTATAAAGCTGCCTTTAGTTATATTGCGAATTAATAATTCAGATCGTAAAGCATCAAATACTTATCTCGGATGCTTTTCCCAACTATAAATTTGGATTGGGTGTAACGAATATAATTAAATACTTTTCTAAGATTTTATGCTATACTGTAGACCGTCGTTTATCCGAATCAATTGGGACCGGACCGGACACCGTTCGGATACGTGATTGTTCTGATAACCGAACACCGAAGGTGATTCATGCAGTATATAAAACCGGACACTATACTAATCTTGAAAATTATCACATAAAGGAAACGGGCTTAGGAGCATAATGTCACAATTTTACCTTTATAATCACTTATTTTCCGCTGTCCATTGTACACTTCCGTTTTTTCGCTGCAAGGTCTCTGATTTTTCTTGAGCAGCAGTAGTTGAGTAGAACAGCACTTTGATTGTTGTTCGTACCACTCCAAAGCTGTCTCTAACGCAGAAACGCGTCAGCGTTTGATGGACCCTTGCTACTTTCGTTGTTGTTGTCGTCCTCGTCTTCATCTGTTTCATCGTCGACAGGGTCGGATTCTTCTTGCACGGAAGTCACAATTTCGCCATCATTCAGCATTTGAAATCCACATTTTCTTCATCGCATTCTTGATATCCTGGAATCGATTGGACGAAATCGGTAATCCCCACCCTGTGGTCGGCATTGGAGTGTTTTTCGCTTTCTAAGTCTTGCCACAGATGTTTACCAAATCACACAGCTGAAATTCCCCAACTATCCCTCACCTTGGGTTTTCCCGTCACTTTTGGTCTCACACGAAACAACTGTTGAGCATTGCACTGTTCGAAAACGTATTCATATACAGTACATGTAGTTGACAAAAAAAACTGGTCCGGATATTTGATGCTCCGGATAATAAACGTTCGGATAAATGACGTTCTACTGTATATGTTTCGGAAACATGAAGAATATCAATTTAGTGATATAATATAAAATCACTCAGAGGCTAGATATTCTCAATTTCTCTTGCATACCTTTTCGATTTTAGTTAAATTAATTCGGTTTTTAGTTTATCTAGCTTTAGTTTTTATGTGATGAATAAAAAATGTTGTGAAAAGATATATGTGTATTAGTATAAGTGATATTGCTTTGAAATTTAAAATAAAATTATTTAAAAGGCATTCCAATTATTTAAGAAAATAATCTTCTAAAAACTAGAGTTTTTATAAAACAAATTTCAAAATACACTGCCATACAAAATGCATTACCCTCAAGAAAGTATGCAAGCCATGTGAAATTTAAATCATGTGTTAGCTTCGATTAAATATGCAAATCATTAGCACTATAGCTCAGACGCACGTCACGAGCGATCGTAGCGCCACACGCAAGCGCTATGAAAGAAGAGAACAGATTGGCGATTTTAAATACGGCAATAGTTTTGTCATGCATTTTTTTTTCGTAATTTGTTTATTTTTGCCTAGTGGAAGACATCGACCGTCTTTTGACTAAGTTTCTGAATTCGACCGAGGAAGAATAGTAGCCTATAGGGATTGCGGACAATATTTCAGAGAAATAGACCAACGTGTTGGACGAAACCAAACAACTGTGATGTGAATTTGTCATCTTTGGATGCAGGAGGAAACGACAGACCAACAGGGCCGATCTCTTCCCCGTCGTTGAACCACTGTCCATGATGATAGCGGATTGTGCGCATAGAAGTGATGGTTCGCGCAGCCACATCACGAACAACAGCACAACAGATTTAGTCTGTTACGCATCATTCGGTGTCCGCTCGAAACATTCGAAGTCGTTTGCAGCAGAGTGGAATGTCCTCAAAGTGTCCATTACTTCATTTACCCTTGACTGGAAACCAAAAACGTTTGTGCTGCCAATGGTGCGATGAATGGTGGACATTGTCAACATATTTGCCAATGGTGCGATGAAAGAAGGATGTGGGCGGCAGAATGGAATGAAGTTGTCTTTAATGATGAGTCACGCATCTGCCTGCAACACCACGATGGTCGGATTCGAGATTGGAGACACTGTGATGAGAGGCTGCTGAACTGTTGCGTTATGCATCGCCACACTGGTCCTTCACCCGGTATCATGATTTGGGGTGATATTGAATTTCACTGATACACCTCTCTAGTGCGAATGACCGGTACACTGAACAGCCAGCGTTACATCTTTCAGGTGTTGGAGCCAGTGATCCTTCCATATATTGAGCACTTGCCATCAGCCATATTCAAACAGGATAATGCGCGACCACATGTGGCACACAATATTGAAGAGTTCTCCTTTACCCATCAGATTGAATTTCCTCCTTTGTCTGCTTATTCTCCCGATTCATTTTCAATCGAAAACGTGTGGCCCATCCTTGCACAACGACTGTCCCGAGATACACCACTCGCTATTACACCTGATCAACTTTAGCAATATGTGGAACACTCATGAGCTGCTGTACCCCAAGGATACATCTAAAACCTCTTTGATTCTATGCCTAGGCGCGTGGCAGCGGTTATAGCCAACAATAGAGTCTACATCAACTACAGATTTTGTCATCATCCATTCGTCACAAGAGGCTATAATTTTAATCTTTTGATCTCAGTACAATATATCATAAGCCAAATAAATTTCGCTGTGATATATCTGGTCCTTCTTGGTGTTGCATTTTGTGGGGCCACTAGTGTACATTTAACATTCGTTTTTATTAATAGCATCATAGTTAGCATGGTTATTTTAATTTACGTTGGAATAATTGTTTTTACATTTAAATCTGCAGGGCCATATACAGAATCTTATACATAAATAAACTTAAAAAAATCATCCCCGTATCCCAACTCGTTGAAACACCCCATTTAGGTTGAAACTCACATTTTGCGTTTTTATTGAACAGAGCAATATTTTAGATTTATATAACACATTATTTGTTTTTACGTTACATACAGACCAAGTTACAAAAAATTGCAAAAAATTAGTAAAACCGCAAATAGTTCATAAATGTATCAGAAGTGAACATTTAAATGGTATGAAAACTTTAATGACGTATCTGACAACAAAAGATTTTTTTTAACTGTATTTCTATGAAAGTTTTAAAGAACATAATATTTATATTATTTCTACTATCAATATATTTGAGTTATGTGCTAGCTATTTCAATGATAGCCTCAAAAATATTTCACATTCCTCATAATATCTATTCGATCAATTCTAAAATTTTAATATTTCAGCAAAACATTAAAATTCAAGCAAATTCCTTACATGTAAATGTATGTAGTTTACATATATAATACTTTTATTGAAATACGTTTATTATTTTTGAATCTGTTTTAAAGAATTTCTTAAAAATGGTTAAAATTTCACTTTTATAACTATAATTTTTTAATACTTAGGCAAAATATTTTAAATGTTGCTGATTAATTATTAATATCTACCAATATTTATCACTAAAAATGTTTTAAAAGTTTTAATATGCTACTTTTTATGAAAGCACTCAAAACTCGTTTGGATAACTTAAAATGTCTTAAGAAAATTTACAGTTAAAACTAAAAGATTAAATTTCTAAAGTATAAGAAATTATTTGAATGAACTGAAAAATTACATCTGTGCTAATATTATGAAAAAAGATAATATTTTCAAACTTTGAAAAATATTAAAAAGCTATACTTGAAACGATCTTTTTAATTTAAACCCAAAAGAAAAAGAAAAGTGTTTTAATTAAAAATTTCACTGATTATGAAGGCATTTATTTCAGTTTCCCATTTTGAAACCTGATTAAATCCTCTCTCTCATAAGAAGAAAAAAATCAATTTAAAAAGTATGTAAAAGTTACATTTTTGTACAGTGTGTCTAAAGTGTTTCTTAAGTCTTTACGGATTTAAAATGAAAAACGTTGCGAAAAGTTTTTAATTCATTAGTTTTAAAATTTGGAACATTTCTTCCATCTACTTTAAAAAACTATTCGATATTCAAGCAAACTTGTTACAATTACCGACACTAGGAATTTGTTTTGCACAATACTCCCTTCCAGATTTTGGACATTTATATCACACCAGTACATCTCAAATTTCCAGTATTTGAGACCCAATTTTCAATTAAAATTTTCAACGCCCCCCCCCTTCATTCAATAACAATGTGTTGAATGTAATAATCATGTACTTTGAAGTAAAATGATAATACGACTTCAATTATACACCGTAAATTGTCTAGATAAGTATTATTTTTTGTGTATGCTAATTTTAAGTAATATATATTTTAAATACAAGTATTATTAAGTAATTTTATTTTAAGAAAATTATTTACAAATAATATTTTTCTTTAAAAAATCTTTCATTTTCAACTTTTTGATATGCCTGCTTGACCCCGCTTAGGGTTATTATACCCCCTCTAGGGGGGCTCGCTTAACAGTTTGAGAATCACTATATTTCACTCCCAAGAACTGAAGATTTAAATTTTGCATCAGTGAGTGAGTATATGCGTACGCGAATATCTTTTCTCCTACATAGATAGGTAATGAGAGGATTAAAACGTGCAAATTGAAATTTCTACCGTTATCAGATATTTTATTCTTTACTTTTCTTTTCAGTTATGAATAAGGTATTTGTAATCGCTTCTTAATTAAAACTATTTTTTATTTAAAAATTCTCTTAAGGGGACAAACTTTATTTATGAACTTTTTTTTTCGTATAAGGCTTTAAATGACTCATAACTATTATAAAAACTTAATTATGTTCTGCATTGCTGTAGAAGAAAATTTAATAAAAGAACAATTTTTTTTATAATAACCTTAACTGAAGAAGAGCAAGTCTTTGTTATACATAAAAATCTAATCAGGAATTTTTAAAAAAGCGTTTTTATGCTTTTTTTTACCATAATCCCTCCTTTTAAAATACCTCTAAATTATTTTTAGAAACTTTCCTCTGCTATACATACTATTTGTATCCTATTCTTAATTATGAAAACCAAATGGTTGTTAGATTATTTTCTCATTAATTTACTGTGCTTAAATTAATATAAATCTTTTAATATTAATTACAATTTTTTAATTCAGCGGTGTTTTCTTTTATATGTGCTCGATTTTTTTAACTTTTACCTATGAGAGGGGAAAAAAGAATTCCAACCATATAAACTTTTTACAGTTTCATAACAATGTTTCAGAAAATGTGTGATTTATTCACTCGTAGATTTTCAGTAAAGGTTTTATTTGCATTTAATCAATATTTACATTAGAGCTAAGTAGTTCTTAAAACTCCATAATTCTGAAGATAGAAGAAGAGGAGGAAAAAGCTCTCATTAGAATTGTTTTTATGAAATCACTTTTCAAATTTCAACTAAGCATTGAAAAACTCATTAAACACTGATGCTGATTGAGTTATTTTTCGATTAAAATGAAATGAATATTCATTGGAAGAAGTAATTAATACTGAAGTTATTATTAATAATGATCAAATAAACCCGTATATTTAAAACCTTTACAAACATGTTTCTTTTGTTGAGTAAAGATCCACTGGGAATGGATTTTACGGAAATCGCACAACAGGAGCTGCGTGAGTTACAGAATAAATAAAAAAATGTATTCTCGATTTGGATATTCTAGACTAGCGATACTCAATCTGCGGCCCATCGGGCTTATGGCCCATTCCTCGGAGAAATTAATTTAATTGTGAACAATGCATTAAAAATTCGGCGGGAAATTCTTTCACTAAAGAATTTAAATATTTCAAATTTTGCTTTTAGCTCTCGATGTCGTACGTTTGATAATGACTTACAAGCGAAACATATTCGAAGAAAATAGATTGTTTCAAGACGATGGGGAAGTTGACTATTTTGTAGAGCAAAACAAACATAGATCAGTAATTGTTTGATTTTTCGTGAAAGTGTTGTATTTAAAAAAGAACAATAAAAATGAATCGCTCGGTGATTTTTTCCTCGGATCTCTTTTAAGAGGTGACAAACAGGATTTCCTGAATAATCTTTACAACTGTAAAAAAGCAACTGTCAGCGTTAATGTCACAGTGATAACAAAGGCATCCTATGAAATTTGTTATAATATTGGTAATCATATGAAACCGTTTACTGATGCAGAAATTGTGAAGAGAGGGGAGTGTTTCTTAAATGCTTCCAGTTTAATGTTTGATAAATTCAGTGACAAAAATTAGAAATATGTACAATAGATTAAAAAAAAAGAAAATAGGAGTTTTTGATCAAATGTCCACATTTAATTTCTTATGTTATCCTAATCTTAAAGCATTTACCTCCCCCCCCCCTAACAATCTTCATGCTGCGGCCCGTTTGAAATAGCAATTATATGTATGCCACCCAACAAATAAAAAAGGTTGAGTACCCCTGTACTATATAGACCTTCATATTTTGATTTTTTATTTTATTGCGTAAAGGTCCACAAAAAATGAGTTTTGACTTCTATTTTAGTAATTCAAGTTCTGCCCTTTTAAAATCAATAGGCAATGGCTATAAAAATATGTTTCAACACAATCGAAAGTTTAATGCTAGCACTTAGTTATCAATGACATAAGAAGAATCTAGTATTACAACATCATGAAATAACAGTTGTAAGGGGTGGGTGGTGGCTAGATAAAATATATTATATTGAATTTTAACACTCTTATATAATCTAATTATTTTGCATAATTAGCATGTTAAAATTGATAAAGTAATCGAACATAACACAATTTGTTTTCTCAAATTATATAAACAAATATTAGTATTCATTTTTAATATATACTTAATCTTTTATTTAAAAAGTCATTTAATAGAACAAAACTTTTGTTTTAGGTAACCTTATGTTTCCAAAAGCATATTCTATCATGTTGGAAAGTTTAACCGTAATAAATAATAAATTCGGATTTAAGCACTTTTTTGGATATAAAAACAAATTTTTTTTATGTATATGTAAATACAGTATCAAATTATAATATCAATATACATAATAAAAGTACAGTGTGATTTTTTTTTAAAACTAGCACTATTCAGAGCCACCTGGAGCTTTAATTAAGAACTAATGGGAGGGGGGAAGAAACGCTTTAAGACCAAGATAACATAGGAAACTTAAAATGCAGATAATGATCAAAATACTAAAAATTCAATTTTTCTTTTTGCAATTGATATTTTATGTTTTTTGTTTTTATCACTGAATTTGTCAAACACTAAATTGGAGAAACACACACATTTAAGAAACACTCTTTCAAAATTTCTGCATCAGTAAACGGTTTCAAATGATTGCCAAATATGTAACAAATTTCATAGGATGCATTTGTTATCTCGTTGTGACATTACCACTAACAAAATACTTTGTTGTTGTTGCAAAGGTTATTCAATAAAGCCTATTTATCACCTCCTTAAAGAGATTTTTTAGGAATAGTGTCATTGAATGATTCGTAATTAATTGTATTTATTAAAATACAACACTTTTACGACAAATCAAACAATTACTGATCCATGTTTGTTTTTCCTACAAAATAGTCAACTTCTCAATCGTCTTGAAACAACCTACTTTCTTCCAATGTTTTTCAATTGCCAGGCATAAGGTATAGTTAAAAATTAGTTCCACTCACGAGATGGTTGCTACTCCACTGTTGTCTGTCATCATTAACCGTTACAGTGAAAAGTAGGAAAAAAATATCAATTCGCAAATTTGATACATTTGATTTCTTTACAGAAATAATTTCTCGCCAAATTTTTAATACTTCGATCTTAAATAAATGAATTTTTTTTAGAGCAATGGGCCATCACTGTGGCATTTAAAAAGGCCCAGTGGGCCGCAGGTTAAGTATCGCTGGTTTAGAGTAAAATGGCATGGAAGTAAGATTCCGTTGAAAGAAAATTTAGTTCCAAAATTACACCACAGACCTATTTATGACAAACTTTTATGGATTACAAACCGAGAATCGCCTAAACCTAGTGTATCAAACAAATACCCAAAATTATGCTTTCATATACGACAACCGAACACTCATTTGGGGTATAAAAATATGTAGACTGCTCCAAAGAGTATTCTCAGCTGAAGTGAATATGCAACTCACATAACCAAAAAGCTTATTATTGGTAAAGGCGCATTATTATATTAATCCTGCACAACTCTTTTTGAGCTCAAAATCCGATAAAACCTACATATGCGGGCTTTATCACTTAATGTTTTGAGAGGAACAATTAATTCGAAAAAATAGAGCCACTCGCAATTCGGCCAGACATTAGGACGTAAAACTGCGTCAGAAGAGGTGATCAGAAATGTTGCAACTAAAATCGTCAACGAATCACAGAAAAACCGTTGTTGGTACACATATCAAAAACTGTGTGCAATATTCCTTGTGATATGCTGTGTATGGCCGTATGAAATATTGCACATAGTATCCACGGTGAGAACGACGACCATGATGAATATGACAGAATTTATTTTTTTTTAATTGTATACCTTCCTCTGCATACCTCTGAAGGCGATTTTTGTAAATATCCTTGTAAATATCATAATTCCCTTGTTATCATTCGTCTCCAAACGAAATTTGATGTCATTTTTTAGCAAGATCAAGCTCCAGGTAGCTCTGAACAGCTTCAGTTTAAGGATTTCGACCAGCTGAAATTGTGAATTTTGCCAAAAGTTGGAAAAAAATTTCAGAATTCATTTAATAGGTCATCTTTTTAACTTTAAAAAAAAACCAAGTTTATAATTTTCCGTTCGCTAGAACCAAAACTACAAATGTTTTAGTAAAAGCAGATGCCATTACTTTAAGCAGGATGTTATACTTTAAAACGCGTTTTACTCGAAATGTGTTTTTTTTTAAACGCTCAAAAGGGACCAGTGATTGTTCAAAAAGTTTTGAAAATAATTAACTGAAATTTTTTTGTGTAGATTCTGTATAATAGTAGACATGTTTTAACTCTCAGATTTATCAATCACAGTTTTACTACAAAATTTTGAATCTCTTATGTAAATATAATCACTATTTTTTAAGCAATTTTATTTTATCAATGTTATTTTAAGCAATTTCATATAATAACTAAGCTAAAGTATTCTAGTTTTTGTAAAAATTAAAATATCTATTATCCTGAAATTCATTTCAAAATGGAATAACACAGCAATACATCAAGATTTGAAAAATTGTAAATTTGTTCAAAAATTGTTGGTACAAAATGGTTCTTGTTTGAGTTTTTTTTTTTTTTTTTTTTTTTTTGTAAATTTTTACCAATTTTTTCCCATTTTAATAATAAAAAATTCTTTTTCTCTTCTTAATTTTAGCATATTTTTCTTAAAATGTACTAAGCAAACCTAAAAACCTCAACAAAAAAAATCCCCATATCTCCATTTTTTAAAAAAATTTTGTCGCAAGTAGTCGAATTCCTTACGTATCCGAACACGTTGAAAATGACCAAATTCGACTAGACAGATACTTTTATTTTTTTTATTTAATTGAAAAGAGCCATTTGCTTTACAAAGAATACTTTGTTTTGTTTTTACGCTACCTAGGGGCCGAGTTACAATCAATTTTATAAAAATAGAAAAACCGGAAGTGTGGGTCTTTGATGTACCAGAAATGGGCCTTTAAATTGCACAAAATCTATCATGGCGAGTGCGATAACTCAAAATGTTACAAATATATTTTTGTAAAACTTCTTGAATTTGATATTTATGTTATTTTCTAGAGAATGTACTAAAATGTTTCTTATTGTATGAATATATTTTGAGTTAGTGCTTGTTATTTAAATAATGGCCTCATAAAGAAAGTCACATTTCTTATAATGTTTACTCAATTAGCTCTAAAATTTTTAAATTTTAATAAAACATTAAAGTTTTAGTACATCTAATAAATAAATGCATCTAATTCGTTTTAGTAATACATTTATTAATATAAGTTTATTACTTTTTACTCTAATTGTTTTGAAATTTTTCAAAAATATTGCTAAAAATTTCATTTATAATTGTGATTTTTCTAAATTTTGGACGGATCTATACGTGACTCTTACCTTGGGGACACTTTTAGAAAAATATTTTTCTCAATCAACTTTAATCAAAGGTAAGAAAATGTGATTATGCACAAGTTAAGTTTATTATATAAATTCTGCATTCGCGAGTTTTAAGAGTTAGTGAGTGTAGAATCGTGAATTATTGCAGTGCAGATCTAATTTTATAAAAGTGTTAATTGAAGATTTCCCAGTGAGGATCAATCGGATTGGATTTGATCCCGTCAAGTATCAGTGTTCAAGGCCTCAACAGTGGGACTTCAACTTCACAAGAGTACAGGTATTGTGAGCACTCTTTAAATAGAAATTAGAGAAAAACTTATAAGCGTGCGATGGAGTTGAAATTGAGCTTGTATAAGTTATCGTAGAAATTAGTAGAGGGTCCGTAACTATTATCCTCGAGCTAATTGGTCTCACCTTCGCGCTCTTAGAATTGATCAACAATCTTAATTGGATTATTATTGTGCTTGCTTGTTATTTTATGACAGTAAAATGTTTTGAGTGAATCATGTCGACTGATCATTCAGTTTTTCCCACACATCTAGCCGGGTCCGAGAGAAGACAAGGGGGATTAGAGGAATGTAGGCATACTCGAGCATCACAACTTTATGTAATTTATTTAAAATAGTGCTAAAGATAAGTACTTATTGGTATTGAGTATTAAAAAATATTTATAATGTTTAAGAGCAGTCAGTAGGCTAAAAATCTTCAGATTATCAATTTTGAGATTTTGATATTTCTAAAATCTCTCATTCATGATATAACGTATCCAATCCATGGTATAATGTATGAGGTATTTTATAAATTAGAAGTATGTCAAAATGACTTTTAAACAATAATCAGCTGTTGCGCTTTGCCCACTTTGACAGATTAAGTGTAAATATTGGTTTTCTTAAATCTGAGAAGAAGATTCAAGGCGTCTACATTTTTTTATTTAATTATACTCAACTAACAGTAGATTAACTGTATAATAATTTCAAGTTTAATAGTTAGTTTGCTTCCGTACTTTTGGAGTGGACATTGCACATTTTAAGAAATCATTGTACTTTTAAATGTGCTATTTTGTTAAAAAGTACTCCAGTGCTTCTGAAACTTACGATATTGGTGACTCGATATTCAGTCATAATTTTCATCGCGACCCCCCCCCCTTCCATACAATAACAATGTATTGAATTCAATAATAGTATACTTGGACGCCCTACAATACGACTTTAACTTCTTAAGTGCCACCGTACATATAAACGTCTCGCTCTGCAAAAGCATTAATTGCCCCAAACGTATATAAACCTCTTTCCGAACTTTTCTATGTACAGCTTTTCTTAAAATTATTCTGAAAGCTTTGGAATGCAATAAATACAGGCAGTGTGCTTGACAGTGTTTGCAAAGGATTTACTTAATTCAGAGGATTTTATTATTTATTTCTTTTCTCCCCCCCCAATGCATCACATATGCATGCCTACGTGGAAAACGGTGGCATTAGGGAGCGAATTGCGTAACCTTTAATCAGCAGTTAAGGAATTAATAATAAACAGTACAAATTATCAAGAAAAGTGTTAATTTTTGTGCATAGTTTTATAACTGACAAGCTCATGGGGTCACTGGTGATTGTTTTTTTAAATAACTCTTAACTCAGTTTAATAAATTCATTATAAAATACATCATGAAATGCTGATACAATTTATTAGTGTATTATATCAGGGTAATGTGCATTTTGTCAGAATTACTTTCAGTAAATTAATAATTTTTTAAAATATTATTTTGCTTTCGACTTTTCAACATGCTCACGCCCCTCTGGTAGTGTTATCACGTCCCCCTAGGGGGAGGGCGAGACCCACAGTTGAAGAAAGACTGAAGTACTCCGATCGTGTTCTAAAACCTTAAAAAAATTAACCTGTGTATAAGGCAATATTTTTACTTTGATTATTATTCATGAAAAGTATAACTGTGTGCTTCTGCTTTTTATCTTCTTACATTTTTTAATAGTTTTTAATAATTTGCTTCTATATTTAAAGTTTAGACCACAAAATTCAAAAAAGAAATATAACTCACCGAACAATAATTCACAACCTACCCCAAATCGACAACCAATCTATTTTCTAGTGACAAACCTCGTAAATAAGAAAAAGCTGTACTCATGAATAAATTACCATGTAATTTCTAGAGAAGGACAAGTCGCGTCTTCCCTCCTTTGCTTGTTTCAATAGAAAACAAAGCAATTACTTTTGACAACACTTGGAAAAAGTTAAGTTTTTCTTAGGTAATCTATTAAATTGCTTTCTACGGATCTCTAGGTGATCTGGAGCAATATGCAAAGAATACAATTTTCCTTTGTGTATTCTAGAATTATAATTAAATTTTATTGTTACTTCTTTTATCAAAATAAAATTTCATTCAGGTACCAGTAAGCGGAAATATTAACAATGTATAGAAGAGTTAAAATATATAAAAAATAAGTTAATCTAAATTATTTTCAAAATTATATTCTTAACGAATTATATAAATTCGATTAAAACTAAATTCACCAAAAGTATAAATCTACATTCATTTTTACATAAAGTCCAGTAAGTTTAATTTATTTAATAATAAATGCATATAAATGAACATTTTTTAAAAGAAAACATAAATATACTTGCTATGCTATTTTAATTTTTATGAGTTTAATTAATGTTATATTTTAAGGCATATGGTATGATAGTTAGTTTGTCTCAACAATCAGTGTACGAGAGTTAGAAGGAAGGTTTGCAATAGTCAAAATAAACACAATTTACTTACAAGTCTTAGCAACCTAACAAACTTGACAACCCAAGATTAGGAATTCACCTTAAACTAATTATGGAAGCAAGAGCGAGGAAGACGATATAAGTAATTTTAGTTATAAATTTAATCACTTATTTTAGGAATGTCTTTGCCGTACACATTTCAATAATGGAAGATACGTTCTAAAATAAAATTGATTCAAGCCAACACTAATCCGATTTAATTATCTAATTGACTAATCGTCAATCTTAAATATTAAGCAGATAATCTACTGAACACTTTCATCTAGCTTTCGAGTACCTTACGTTAATCCTCACTGCTATCATTTACTTATAACCTCTCTCTTCGAACCCGAAAGTTAATGTTTAAATAAGCGACGTAATTTACATAGACCACGTCTTCTTCTTCGGGAGAAAGTTTTCAATTTAATAGTATTTAAAAAAGATTTCCCCCTGAGGATTATTAGAAGGTACACGGATAGACCCGTTACAATGGCAGTAAAAGAATAAGCTTTTAAAAATGGCTTACAAATACGAGGGGTGTAAATGAAGTAATTGCAACTTAACCTAGAAACTGACAGATCAGCAGGCATGCGCAAATAAAATATGGAGACAGTGAGATGGTACTGTTGTCGATGTGTAGGTTGCAGAAAAAGGTAAATCTAGTTAGAACAGTGTTTTTCAAACTTTCATTCGCTACCCAATTTTCATCGAGCCCCTATCCATACTATAACAATGTGTTGCATTTAATAGTACTATACTTTGACGCTAAAGCTACAATACAACTTTAACCTATTAAGGGTCACCTGCGTGTATAAAAGTCTCGCTTAACAAAAGTATTAGTTTTCTGGACGTATATATATGTCCGCCTAGTCTGGACGTATATATATATATAAGTTCCGCCCCTTCCATAGAAACTTCAATAGGATCCCAGTCGGTGCAGGTCATGCTGATTGTGGCATACAATCGGAATGGTGTGTTTCTTACGCGTACTGCATTTGCAGGATAAACTGTCAATGCAGACTACTATTGCCGATTTCTACAGCACCATCTGCGTCTGGCTATGTGACCCAAAGTTCCACGTTTGTTGCAAAACAATCTCTCTATCGTGTTGAATGACGCTGGTTGTCATGTAGCATCAATGTTGCTCTCTTATTGCGACGGTGCAGCGGGAATTCTTGAAACACCCTACGTACTCATCAGACATGAATCCTCGTGACTACGATCTAATTTCAAAGTTGAAGGAACCTCTTCAAGACCGCTATTTCATTACGTGTCATCTGTACGCTTCTCACTAGGGTGCTCCATTGCTGACAAAAACATTCAGCACCTTGCCAGTGGTCTCCAACAACTTCCCGACATTTGACAGAAGGTTATAAGTTTTGCTTGTGATGATATAGAAGAAATGTAATGCAATTTTTTTTTAAGTTCATTAAAAAATATTAATACCTGCATTGCCATTACTTAAATCACAGCAGAACCCTCGTATTTTCCTTTTATGCATTTGCATAAAATAATAAAATGCTGAAATGTATCTTTGTCTTCACAAATAATAGATTAGCGATTAATAGCCTGTATTTGATACACTTAAAAATCCTTTTCTTATGAACACCTCGTCAATATCTCATTAGCTCTTTTATGTTTTTAATCAAAATTGCTTGAAATATTGATTCTTCGTGGCGCTAATTCTACGAAATGTTAAGAGATGGCTTGCAAAATCGGAAATCATTATTGAAAGCCAGAACTTTCCAAAGTGAATATTGGGTAGTTGAGAATCTTGCAGTGTTGTTTTGCTTTTTCAGCTCCCCCCCCCCTTGCCGCAAATGTTATTAGGAAGTGATCCCCAACCCCAAAACACGGACCGGATCAAATAGTACCAGCTCAAGAATCATTGAATTATTTCTAATTAATTTAGTGTTATATATTTCTCTGAGGTTTCTGCAACTTTTCATGGAAATACCTTTACATTCCATGCCAAATCATTTTATGTTAATTTTTTGGAGTAACTGTATTTTATTCTTAAAGAATGTTTAACTGCAATTAAGAGTTAAAATTATTAAATCAACTCACACAATCTAAAATAAACAAGCAACTTTTTTTCTCTCATTGTGCGGGCCATGGTAAAATTATCAAACTTTGACCGGTCCGCGGTGATAAAAAGGGTGGAGAGTATTGTTCTATATGATTGAGATCTGAATAATGTGGGAGGAGTCAACTCTCACAGTGAAGTTTTCATTATATTCCTCAAAACCAATTCTGTTCAACTCTAAATTAAGACACAAAAACCTGATTAATATACCCAATACCATTGGGAAACATCATAAGCATCATAGGATATACTTCGTCAGCAACGATGTTTAACTACAATATCTTATTTGGATCGGACAGAAAAGTCCTGTGGTGGTATCTATATAAGCCAGTAACAGCCTCCGGACTTAAGCGATCATTTTGGTCCAGCAGTAAGTCACGTGCTTCCAGAGCGAAGGGTTACCTTGACGATGAACAAAGAGAACCGCAACCTTAGCGTAGCTGTCGTGGCGCCATCTATCCGCCGCAGATGCAATCAAGCCTTCAGACACACATCACGCAACCAACAAGCCATCAGACCCAAAGGACGCAGCAAACAAACTGTCAGAACCAAATAACGCAACAACAACTCACACGCTCACCATAACAACGATATCGTTCATTCGCCTGCCGACCCTCTAGTAGGGGAGTGTGTGGTGGTAGTATCTATACAAGCCAGTAACAACCTCCGGACTAAAGTGATCCTTTTGGTCCAATGGTAAGTTACGTGCTTACGGAACAGAAGGTGCTGAGTTCTATCCGAGAGTTCTATCCTATGAGTTTCAGGCCGAAAGCATGCCAATAAAACATACCTAGAGACTTCATAATGCATCGACCACACAACTTGAAGTGCTGCAACAATGCACTTCGTGTTTCATGATTTCATCCTATTTTCACCAAACTGAAACTTTCCTGCCTGTATTATGTATCATAAAATGATATTCATCACACATTGCTATTTTTTTCAGTATTCCATGGTCTAATTGTGTGCCTGAGCGATTTTCAGATGTCTTATATTGTTTGCTGATAACATGAATAGCTGCCTATAACTTCCATAAATAAGTTAGCTTTGCACTCAAAAATACGTTGAGATGATCCTTGATTAGGATATTCTGTAATTTGTTGCACTGTTGCCATTACGTTTTCTTTCATAACAATCGAAACATTTTTCTGAAATCCCCAGTAGCCAAGGATTTTTATGCTTTTAAACAACAAGCACAATTCTTTTAAAATATTTTTAATTTAATATCATATAATTTGAGATTGCTAAAAAGGAGTGGATTACAAGAATAAACAATTAAATACTGTAACAAGTAATATAAAAAAAAATTAAGTCAATTCCTACTTTGAACGGATGGAAAAAAAAGTAGTTTATTAATGACTGAAAATTTTAACAAGATATATCTATGTATATTTATATAAATAAATAAAAAAAATATAGGAGAGAGTGAACTAATAGTAGGAATTGAAAAAAAAATATGATTTCGCTGTATTATTGTAACAATGCACACCCAGTTTGGCTAGTTTAACTGAAAACCCGGTTTTCAACCTGAACTTTTGTCATTGTTTTAGCAGTTACATTGTTACAACAATGAAGACAAATCTTAGTTCGCGTCGAAAACCAGTAATTAGTTTAATTAATTAGCCGGTAATTAATGAATTAATATTTTTAAAAAACTGTATTAACACCAAGTGCCACTACAAGTTTAAAAAAAAATATCTGAACTTGATTGGATGAATAGAAGATATTTAATTAACGATTGAAAATTTGAACAAGATATATAAATATATTTCGAGTGAGCTAATAGTATGAATTGAAAAAAGAACGGAAGAATACTTAGGTACCTGAACTTTTTGGGAGTTTATATTTTATTTAGTAAAATTTATTCTGATTGAAAGTAAATGTAAACTTTTATCAAATCCCTACCAAGCTGTTTAAAAAAAAATAAAAAGAGATTTATGAACACTTTATATGTTTATTGACTAAAATAAACAACTAAAGAAAAGGGGGAAAGTAAATTCATATGACTCTCAATTTAAAACAATATAAAATTATTTGGGCAGTTAAAAATATATAGAGAAAAAGTCAAATTAATAAAATTAGCTTTTAAAATTTTACCTTAAATAATCAATTACTTTAAATCATTTCTTATTTCACTCATTGTTAAAAAGTTATAGTAAAAGATTCATGATTAAATAAATATATAAATTACTTAAATATTTGAATGTATTGTTTTAAACCAGTAAAATACGCTAGGAAATATTTTTCATTTGTTATAATACACTACTAAATGTATACTCATTAAGAATAAAATTCATAAACAGTGCAGAGCAAAGAGCGTGCAAGCAATTTTTTCGATAAATAACCAAGTGTGTATTCCGTATTCAAAAATAAATGTAAGTTAAATAGGAAAATTCTCAGAAAATGTCATCGCATTTTAAGTGCAATTTTTCAGAAGAGAGTTTATGCATATATATGACGATTGAGGAAAATGGAAGAAAATTCCTAGATCCTGCTTGACATTTCCATTTATCAAAATATTCCAGGAAATAGATTTAAAATAAAGGAAAAATATATATATTAGGTGTCAAAAAATGCATGAAGAATAGTTTTGTTGAAACCTCACACGTAAGAAAATTATATTTTTTTAAATAAAATAAAAGGAAAACACAAGAGTATAACATTTTCTCATAATTGGACTGAAGAATCGTTTTTATTAAATTTAAAAGATTAAAAGAATAAGTGTGAATTCCGAAAAATATCAACCTCCATGAGGTATTACACATACGAATACATGAATATCACGTGTCATGAACACAGAAGTATTTGTAATGCATTTGTAAAATTCAAAATTTCTTTCACAAATTTAATGAAATTCTGATTTTTTTTAACTCAGTTTGAAGCTTATGCATAATATATTAGAATAGATTACAAAAATCAAAAGCAATATCTATCTTTTTCAGCATCATAATAAACATTTATTTTATTTTTTTCAATTATTTAAATATCTTAAGTCCTATTTACAAAAATTTTAATAAACACTAAATTGATATATTAAATTATTTCACCCGTATGTATTGAATAAGAATTATATTACTACTCGTGTGTAAACTATATAAATAGCTACAACTGAAAATAATGCGATAAATACAAAATATTAAATTTAATAATGTTTCCTCATATTTAAATAACTTATTTATGTAAGTACATTTATTCCCCTCGCATGTCATAACTGCAAATACAAACGTAATGTATACCAAATTTTTTTCTGAAAAACATAATATTTGTTATCTTGTGTTCAGTATTTAATAAGAAATATATATCTTGAATATTTAATAATGAATATGTTGTATAAAATATTCATTGCAAAATACGAGAAATATTTAATATTAAATATTTAATATAAGCAAATGCAGAAATAGAGTATTTAACACCAAAGGTTATAAATAAGTTATTTGTGTTTTTTATTGATGTGTAGAACTAAAATAACATAATGGAACTAATGTCAACGGACTTTTAAACACAGCCAAACCAAACTAAATTGAAACGAAAGCAATAATTGAACACTTTTTAGAAGAAAATATTGCATTCAAAAATAAAATAAGAAAATAAGTGGAAAAAAACACATAATAGTTCTTTTTCTTGCTGAAAAAAAGAACGTGACTATTTAAGATTAAAATAGTTAGATAGTTACCTGGTTAATTGGGTTTTAACTCGTAAAAAAGTTTACAATAAATAGTTTTTTTAAACAGATTAAACAGATAATTGGATTATAGAGGGCTAAACCTAAGAAACTGCTGATATTTTCACTAAAAAAATATAATGGTACTATAACAGATTTATACTTGAATAAAAAACAACTATATTTTTATTGTGGTTAAGACTAATCATTATTTTTTTTAAAAAAAGAAAACAATTTGCACATTAATTATATATAACTAACTAATGCACATCATTTAAAACATTTTCAAAAAGTAAATAAAAACTAAAACATGTGTGGTGGGTATAGTTATGAATAAACAACAAAATACAGCTACATTTTCAACATTTATTACCACATATAGTTTTTTAACTTACGAATCAATTAAATTTTTAGAGAACGTAAACAAATTTTAACGTAAAAATTTGTCTCAATATGATTAAATTCAATATAATTTAGTTTTTGAATGCCCTTCAAACATAAAATAACTGATGTCCAATTTATTAAAATTTGTTTGTTTCAATATTTTATTGATACTTGTGTTTTCGTCTTTATGTATATAATTCAAACCGTGAAAAACGCAAGGTTTTCCAACAAATCTTGCATAATAATTAGGACAACTTTACTGCACTTTAATCGATGAATTTTAAGGATAGTTAAGAAAAAAGAACACAATTTTATTGTGTGAGTACTTTAGTTTAGTTTTATATCACTTAATATAGCCATTGAACAACACGATGCTACACAGTGCGGCAAATATGTTTTAAGACTCGTCCCAGAGCGCAGTCTGTAATGGCACAATGAGTGCAAATATGCCTGTGTCATAATATCCATGGCTGATGACACACTGCGAACAGGTTTGAGCGCATTTCGTTTAGTAGGTGACAGAAGAAACGCGTTCATTGGAAAAGTAAATTTTTTCCATGTTGATTTTTTAAGATGGATTAAAAAGCAGCGATTAAGTTTAACGCAAAACTTGGTAAAAGTGCTTCGGAAACATACCAACTCATGAAACAACTTACGGTGACTGTTGTTTAAGTAGATGAAATTTTTTTGTGTGATAAAAACGTTATTTGGATGGAAAAGATAAGGTAGAAGAAGCCAGATCACAAGCTAAAAAAACAAGGAAAATTCCATCCAATATCAAAAACTCAATGCTTATAACATTCTTCGATGTTTATCCACAAAAAATTCATTTCAGCTGAACAAACGATTCCAGGTCAGTACTACTTATCTGTTTTAAAGCGTTTGATGGCCAGAATTTTTCGCAATTGTCCAGAATATCGGACTGAAAGCAGTTGGTGTTTGTTACACGACAATGCACCCAGTCACTCCTCCCTTGTTGTTCGTCGATTTTTGGCAAAAAATAATGTCTGTGTGTGGAACCATCCACCGTATTCACCTGATTTTAGCATCCTGTGACTACTCCTTTTTCCCAAAACTTAAAATGAAATTAAAAGAGTGTTATTTTGAGGATATATCGACCTTACAAATAGCTTCGACGCATGCTTTGCAGACCATTCCACTAAGTGATTTACAACAGGCATTCTATTCCTTAATAAATCACTATAATAAGTGCATTAAAGCCGGAGGGTCCTATTTAGAATAAAAACCAAAAGAATAATTATTTTTTGTTTCTTTTTCTTTTTACGGACACAGCCTTAAAACTTATTTGCCGCACTGTGTATGTTGGCACTTTAATAGTTTTGGAGTCAAAATCCAATGACGAAGATGGCCTCAGTGTTTGTATATTTAACACTCTCCTAGATTCCCCACCCGTCCCCCTAATGGACTTTTGCAACTGAATACACAGTTCGATTGAAAGAACAACAACTGCATAACAATTTATGAGGTAATCTTTTGATCGAGTACTCAAGATTCGATTTTCCCGTCACTAGAATGTCACTTATGTTTGGTTCAGTTTATATTTCAAAGCTCTATTCCATAATTTTCTGAACATAGCTAAGGTACATCACAATTTTCAACCATGGGCAGTTAAAGAAATTATCAGTTGACAACTTTCGCTTACCGCACTCTTCATACACTGTTCAAAACGGATTTCTGTCTTGGCGGGCCACAAAAACGCTTTACAAGCCGTATGTGACCCGCAGGCTGCTATTTGCCCACCTTTATTTTAAGGTATCCAACTGCCCTAAAATTGGGAAATTTGCCAAAAATTTTTACAAATTTCTGATAATTTCCTTTTATAGGCCATCTTACTACCAAGTAGGCGAGAGTATGTGATGTGTTGGGGGGGGGGGAGAAAAGGAATAAATAAGGAAATCCTCTGGAATGGATAAGTCCTTCGTAAGTACTGTCAAGGTTCTTTTGTTGCATTCCAAAGCTTACGGAATAATTTTATGGATAGTAGTGCATAGAAAGGTTCGTACTTCTGTAAGATGTACATATACGTCCGGGGCAATTAACGCTTTGGCTGTTTGAGACATTTACATACGCCGGTGTCACTTAAGAGGTCCAAGTCGTATTGTAGCTTTTGTGTCAAATTATTGTATTATTGATTTCAATGCATTGTTATTGTATGGAGGAAGGGGGGGGGCAATTAAAATTATGGTTGAATATTGGGTCGCAAATATTGAAAGTTTGAGAAGCACTGCCTTATGTGAATATAATCACTGTCTTTTTAAGCAATTTCATATAATAACTAAGATAAAGTGTTCTAGTTTTTGTAAAAATTAAAATATCTCATGCTGAAGGCCGTTTCAAAAATAAGCAACGTAGCAACACATCAGAATCAAAGAATTGAAAATTTGTAGTAATAATTTATTTTTCTTTTCTTAATTTTAGCATATTTTTCTTAGAATGTAATAAACAAATCTAAAAACAACAAAAAATCCCCATATCTCCATTTTTTTTTAAAAAATAATTTTTGCAGTAGTCGGATACCCTTAGATATATTTCCTTTGAAATTACTAGAACTGAATCATCTTATCCTCCGTTGCGAGGCCATTATTCTATTATGTCGTTGTCAGTGATTTTAAAATAAAAAAAATTGGCAGTTATAGAAACTGCCGATAGAAGTGAAAGCTTAGAACTTTTCGTATTAAAATTTGAAATTGCATAATGTTTGAATTAAAATTATCAACATCAATCTGGTTTTCACATCTATTGACACTCCGAGCAACAACTAAATGCATGTTTATACGGTTTTTTATTATTCAAATATATTACGGGCTGTACAAAAGATCATAACAAAATATAAATACAATTCAATTAAAATAACAATTAATGTACAATCATATTATTTATGGATAGCATTTGTATTTACTTAAATTTCAATGTACTAGATTTTTAACATTATTTTAATTGTTTACATCATTGTCATCATTAATTTCAACAATACCTAGACTTTCTGTACTTTCAATTATTTCATTTTGTTCTAAAAAAGATACAATAAGTTTATGGTAACTAAAGTAAGAAAGAAAATTTTTATTCAAATTTATCTAAGTATCGCGCAAAAACTGCATCGATCGTCATTTTATATTTTGTAGTACTGAGTTTTCGATCATTGAATATATTTAAATTAAGTGTTTCATTTAGAAATTCAATTAGTGGTAGATTTTTATCATCTGCAAAGTTTATATTGAAGTCTACACTTAAAATCATCGTACATTATCATATTTTTCGCCAAATCTTTTTGTGAGTATTTCAGAACCTTCTTTTGTATAAATCATCAATTTTTCGAATAAAAATTGTTGTATCTGTCTCATAGATTTTCCAGGCGAAATATATACGGCAACCACATAAACATGTATTACCCATTCTCGGAATCGCAACGAGCAATTCACCGTATATACACATAGAACTTTTCACTAAATCCATTCAACTTCACTTATAAGATATACACAGTACTATACGTCAGCTGTATAGCTACAGATATACTGCTATAAGCATTTCGATGACGCGAACGCACGAGATTTCACCCATCCAAAAAGTGTCTAAAGCGAATAGCACACTGCGCATGCGCCAGTCAGAGCATGTCGGTGACGTGAACTCATAAGATTTTCCCCTACCAAAAAGTGCCCAACGCCGCTAAAGAAGTTTTCACTTCAAAAATAAAGCCTTTAAAACATATCTGTATATTTTAATTAATATAATCTCACTAATTACAGGCTTGGACTTTTTGTAACTCTTTTGATTCATAAAAATGAATGTATAGATGAGCCTGAGTGTATTTCTTTATCATAATCAATCTTATCATGATCAGTTCTACATAATGAATGTACGTTTATTTATTTGAAAGCAGAACTAATATTTCATTTCCAGATAGCGTTTGAAGGATAGTTTGCTTACAAACCTAATAGTATTAATATCTTAGTGAAATTGAATGATGAGTTATTAATAAAAGTATGAAATCAATCAAAAAGGGAAGACTCAGGAGCACACAACCACTTTAGAGATTAAGAACGCTCCACGGGTGATGTTTTTTGAGCCACACCCAATTCACAAATCGAGTACCTAAGGAACACGTTTAAAAACTAAAATGATTATACTTGACTTACATAATTGGCATCGCAATGGGGAACAGTCGAAGAAGTAAGAATCAAGAACATAGAATGTGTAAGAAAAGCAAGTGCAAAAGACACTGCTATATGTTATGTCTGATACATTTAAGGAAAATAAAAAAAAGTGTGTGTCGGCTCCGACGCACGACTGGAGTTTACTTCTTAAGTACAGTTGTCTTTAATTATATAGAAAGCAAATAGGGAAATAAAAGCATCTTATACAATACTGAAAACATGCATGCATTTTCTTTATTCTGTTCACATTTTTCATACTCATTCGGTAAAATAATATATATATATATATATAAATAATATATACCTCAATTATATATATTACATAAATACATTTTACTCATAGAATATGAGTACATTGTTAAGAAGGTTGATTTACTTCACTATTTATATCAATTTGAGTATTGATTACATTAATACTCTCGCCATTATTAATCACTGTGACAACTAAAGTATGATACGTGAACGTCGGTAGATACGTGATTTACGAATCGTGAAAACATGGCATCAATGGTTGTACCATATCTAGTCTTTCCAGAGCTTTACCAGAAACAAGATCCAAATTAAGCTCTGATTTTTAAAATTGTACTAACCTCAATCATTTATCTTTATCGAAATCAATATTAAAATCACCGCAAAGTATGAGTGAAAGCACATGATACTGTTTCTTCAGTAGCTTAGAATTACCGTCCGTATATGGTAATGCTCACATTCCTTATTTTTCATATATTTATGTAACAATAAATACTCTTAAAACTTAAAATAACAAAATGGATTTCAAATCTTTATTATGTACATTCACTATATAAGAAAAACATTCAAAATGACAGAAATGTTTCAACATTTGGTTTTTTCAATGGCTTCTTTCCTCAAAAATTAAGAGAAGGGTTGACAAATAGAAGAAGTTTTTATGGAAAAATGGAAACGTATCTCATGTAAAATATATCATAAAAAACAAACATATTTATTTTTTACAATAATAATTTCCTTTTTTGGGATTTGAAACAATAAAATTGATTATTAATAATCATTCTCCAATTTCTCGTGACAACCGTTTGCTTAAAAGATGGCACTAAAACAAAAATCTAGTTTATAGAAAGCGGCCAAAAAAAAAACCGATAAAAGATCAAATGTTCTAAAAGGACAATTTGTAATGGAACTGTTTAGAATAAATATAAGGCTAAATTTCAAAATAAAGAATAATTATCATTGCTTTAAATAAAAATTTTAAATTGTTAATTTTTTTCTTAAAAGTTATACTTATTGAACGGAATATCTCTGTGAGTTCAATTTCGCATATTATGTCAGTAACCTAATTTTTTCAAATGTACATCAAAATATTTTTAAGTAAACTAAAAGTTTTACAAAGGATAATAAATTTTAAAATTGAAAAATTTTTAAAAATGAGTTTCGAATTCTATTTTTTGCTTCATTAAATGAGGATCATTCTGAAATTTTTGAGGAAAACAAAAGTGTTTTTAGAATTATATTTACAAAAATTTAAGAGTGTTAAAGTAATCTCCTCCAGAATCAATGCACTTTTGTAGACGAATTTTCCACAGATTAAATGCCTCAAATCATTCAATTTTTGGAATTGATGAAAAAGGGCATTTATAGTCACATGAATTTCTCCTTCTGAATGAAAACGATGACTACGTTTTAGATTAAAAAATAACCAAAAGTCACACATAGCTAGATCCGGAGAATAAGGAAGATGTTCTATCAATTTAATTTGTTTTGCTTAAAAACTCAACTGTTAATCCAGCTGTATGGAAAGATGCTTTGTCATTATGAAACATTAGTCCCCCTAACACTCACTTATTAGAGAAATTCTGGAAAATATTTACTGGTATAACAGTTTTCTGTTACTGTCTTCTGTCCTTCCAACTTGATGGCTTTGACCAATCCCGTACTTTCGAAAAAAACGGCATATATTGCTTTTTTCATTGCTCGTTGTCTTTCCATCATTGTCGGCGTGGGATCTTCAAAGACCCATACTTAGCTTTCTTGATGTATAGGAACGTCAGAAAAACGGTATGTGCGTTTCATCACCCATTATAATTTTAGAAATTATGCGTTGGCCACCAGTATTGTTTCCTTACTGATTCTAACACGCTCCTCTTTTTTGTGCTCATTTAGATTATGGGGAACCAACCCAATGGCACAATCTACTTTTTTTCATATGTAATTGTTCATGAATAATTCTGAGTATGGCTGCAGTTCCAATGTTAAGTTTCTTCTGTATCGTTTGGTAGGTACAGCGATTAGCGTCTATTAACATGTTTCGTATGGTAGAACACATTATCTGGGATTACTGCTGTCCGTGGCCTTCCTGTGTATTCTTCATCCTGAAAAGAATTGCGATATTTGCAAAGTTCTTTAAACCATCTGAATACAGCATAATACATCTGAATACAGCAGAGTCATCACCAAATGCTAATTGCAGCCATTGAATAAATTCCTCTTTATTTAACCCCGCTTTAAAATCTTAGAAAATTATAACACGATAATGTTCTCGCATCAACTCCCTTTTCTAAAATTTATTCTACGCTAAACACCTGGAAGCATGTCAGTAAAAAATCGGCTGCTGTGTTAAAATACAATAAATTTTCAAATTAAAACGCTTTATTTTTTTTATGTCGGCGAGTACCTTAAAAATTTTAGTTACCTCAATCTTAAGATAAAATACAAAAACGACATTTATATGTATTGTAAATAATTATTCATGCTATTATAAACTTATTTAAAGTAATGTTAACGGAGAAAAAGTGATTAAGATTCTTAGAAATATTATAAAATGCTTGTTTTATTACCGGGTGTAGAAAACAAACTTACAGAATTTAAGAGAAAAAAAAAATTTTTCACGCGCATTTTTCTTATTTACCAAATTTTGTGATTTTAATTTGTTATAGTCAACCTTTTCTTCCAGTGTAATCCAGCAGCGAATGTGATTTGGAAAGCAAGTTAAGGTGGAACGGAAATTATAAGTCATAACTCGCGAAAAAGTCGCTTGGCTCGCGACGCCAGCAGGTGAAACGACAATAATCGTAGTTTGCGAATTTTTTCTAAGGTTTTTTTTTTTTTTTGAGGGCTTAATTTTTAAGTTATACTTTCCAAATTTCACAAGTCGATAACAAACAACATTAATTTTTAAAAAAGCCAAAAAAAGTGCTGCATACAAGAATTCTTGTAAAAAGAGTATTGGATGAAAAACACAAAAACTTTTTTAAAAATCTGTCATTTTTAAGCAATTTTTTTCATTCTTTGCACAGAACAGGGATAATAAACTTTTACACACAGAAAACAGTTTCGCGGGATTTTTTTTTATAAGTGACGAAGTTATTAAATGCTTAATTAGAATTTTGAATATTTTTTTAAGAAATCCTACAGAAATTTTTTTCGCTTTTTATTTTTTAATTCACTGATTCTAAAAGACCAAAGTATGAACTCTTTTAATACACAGTGCCGATTCATTACAATTATAAAAAATCCGTACAGAACGATTGAAAAATTATTTTCATAAAAACGCATCGATATTCATTCATTTTTGAAAAAAATCGTAAGAAATGTAAAATATCGTTATTTTGTAAAAAAATATATATTTATGCTATAAATACATCGCATTGTGGCGAAACAAATGATCTTTCCGATTCTGTCATTATTTTTTGTCGGAGTTTGGTAAGAAAAGGATCCTAATAAAAAAAATGATGAAAATGTAGGAACTCTTTCTTCTTCCTTCGGACAGCAATTTCACGCATGCGCAGAACACAGCGTAAAGCTTTTTTGTTAACGCTTGTACAAATTTCACTCCTCATAAAATTTATAAAGTGTAGGCTTTATATGAAAATCTATTCTGAATGAGTCACCCCCCCCCCAAAAACCTGTACAAATTTCGAAGTATAGATTGAGTCATGCAGATATGTAGATTTATCTTTGTAAAGTGATATGTGTATTTCATAAAGATTATTTTTCCAGTTAAATAGAAATAAATGACGCTATGTTTCTGAAAATTTAAAAAAAAAAATCAAATCGAAATAATCCTTTAAAAAAATAACCCTTTTGAAAAAAAAATCAAATCGTTTCACACATATGTTAATTAATTCTTCATTTATACACATTGGTCCAAAGTTATTAAGTGAAGGAAAGAAAATTTAAGAATTTATATTCCTTATTTACAGAAAACTTCAAAAAGAGAAATTTATTGACGTTTAATTACTTTTTCTACAGGTGAGTACAAGTGTTAGACCTAATTTTAAAAATTCATGTTTTTGAAACTACTTCGTATATTACAATAAATGATACATGGATGTAAAGAGAATTATACCAAGTATGATCAAGATCCCTGCAATTGAAATGTAAATATGGCGACAGTGTCAAAGGGTTTTTTACATATTAAGGTATGCACGGGTTTTTTTTTTCAGTTATTTTGGTGCAACGTGCATTTAGAAATCGCTAAGTAAAAGAAGCATCAAACAACAAGCGCCTTCTTGGATAGGATCATCAGTTTAAGAAAACAAATTGATTGTTTAGAAAGAAAAGCAGTGGCTGACCTAGCTTCTCGGAAGAAGCAGTGGAGAGGGTAAGGTAGAGTGTTGTTCGAAGCTATAAAGAACTTATGTCCCTTCTTCCCCGTGACCCGGCTAAAGGTGTGGAAGGAACTAAATGATCATACAACATGATGAACTTTAATTAATTTTATTTTATCACTATATTCAACTCAGACACAAATAACACTTAAACAAGATAACTTTAATCCGTAATAGAACGGTAGAGAGACGAGATGGCTTTGGGGAGAATATATTTAATCTTGCACCTCTACCTTTAATATAACTTTATACAGAGCTTACGTATTTAATGGCCGCTTATTAGTTTAACTTACTAAACATCGACTTGATTTAAGATCACAGTACCTGAACTCTTACAGTCTTCTATTCTCTTTTCGTTGACTTTAACACTTCCCTAATAGTTAATCTAATCACTTTCTTAATATTCCAACTTCTAGCTTCTTACACTGTTTACGTATACGTTTCGCTACCACAATTTACTTCACTTCTAATCTACTCACATTTCATTAACCCTAAACTCGCGAATAAAGAATATATATATTAAACTTAATTTGCATATCACGCCTTCTACCCTTTGGATAAGGTTGGTTGAAATTGCTAGCTCAAAAGTATTCCCTAGAGGTTAATGGCAGGACACATATTGATCCGTCACTAAGTCGACGGAAGTCTTCCAGAATTGCCATCTATGAACTTGGAATGCCCTAGAAAAAGGTATAGAAAATTTTATTAAAAAAATTAAATTGCAAGCCGTATCATTTACAATAGAAACAACAAATAACAGTGGGCACATATTAGGATTTGTGTAGCTTTACGAATCATTTTGACCGAGTAAAGTTACAAAATGTATGTAGCGAACTGGAATACAGATTGGACATATACCGTGCAACAAGAGGATCACACATGGAACATTTGCAACAGAAGAAGTTCGTTTATTTATCTTAACATTTATATATTACCTATTGTTGTATGTGCAGTGCAGTAATTTTGTTAATTTGACTTTGTATAGAAGCTTCATATCTTATATATTTAATAACTTTATTTTTCTCGACAAATATGTTACCCTCAAAATTTAAAATAAAACTATTAGAAAATTTCAATTTCCTTTTGACAATATTTAATTTACAAATGCAACATTCACTTTAACTCAAAAAAAATTTTAAGAATTATATTGCCATCCTTGTCTTTTTTCTCGTTGAAATTTCATCAACAGATGTTACCTTCTTTTTTTATGCTTATCATAAGAGCCCTAATTATGAACCAAAATCAAAATGGTGAGAAATAATATGCCGGTCCTATTCTCGCTACATAAATTCTCCCATTTTACCATTTTTATTTTTCAGAAAATATATTTTTATATCCAAAGATTATTTATCATGGTTGAAAACCTATGAATTTTAACATATTCTCTCCATTGTGCACTCATTCACGCTATTTAGTATCTGTGAAAGAAATGATTCTGTTAGTACTGTAAAAATGAACATTTTTCCTAATTTAAATACAGCTTATTAAATAAATCATTTGAGAGGAATGGTTTTTAGTACAATTTCATGATATTAAATGTATTTTTAATCCGATAATAATCTCTCTCTGTGTGTGTGTGTGTGTGTGTGTGTGTGTGTGTGTGTGTGTGTGTGTGTGTGTGTGTGTGCGTGCGTGCGTGCGTGGTGTGTGGTGCGTGGTGGTGGTGCGTGTGTGTGTGTGTGTGTGTGTGTGTGTGTGTGTGTGTGTGTGTGTGTGTGTGTGTGTGTGTGTGTGTGTGTGTGTGTGTGTGTGTGTGTGTGTGTGTGTGTTGTGTGTGTGTGTGTGTGTGTGTGTGTGTGTGTTATCAGCCGTAGTGAACGTCTTCTAGTGTTAACATTATTAGAATTTTATTCCGAAAAGGTTGCTTTAATAATGGTAGCTTTAATATTCAAGTAAAGACTTGCTTTCGCATTTCACTCATATATTGACCCCTTGGTCCCGCAATTCCTTGGAAGCCTTTTTTCTTTCCTTTCTTTTTGTCAAGGACATGCAAACATTCAGGAATTTGCAAACCATTAAGACATGGGGGACAGCTTGAATTTGGGATGCGAGTTGATGAATTAACACCGCAAACTCGTTTCTTAAATAGTAGCGTCCAGTTCTTCGCCAGCACTTCTAGAGCCAATTTCACTCTAAAACAACTTGCAACCAAATAAGGAGACCACTATTCCCTTCTTTCAGGCCAAAAATGATGCAAATTTCATTTACTTAAATAGGCATGCCTTTCAATTAATTTGTGAAAATTTAACTTCTCAAATAAATTTATTAAATTGTATGCTACTCTGAGACATTGAAACCATTATTAACTGCAACAATATAAATAATTTAAATTTTACATTTCAAGTAATTAAAATGACGAAGATTACTTTAAACATATACATTTTAATATATATGTTAAAATACCTCATATCCAATATTTATATAATGTGCCTTATTTATACACATTTATATAACACTGAGATAGGCTTCAGTGACAGTGAGTCAAGTCTAAAGACTTAATAATTTCTGCATACTAAAACACCATTAAATTAATTAATATTTCTCCCTCATAGCTGTAAAACTACCACTCTGAAATGAAGCAAATAATTTAATATAAATGTCCTCATATTTTGAAAGTGTAAGCAGAGAAGGCTTCATCTAGCTGAAATGTATCATTCGCCACAAATAAAACATGTCATACTGGCAGATGAAAATGCAACACCAAGATGGACAAAAGGTACAGAATCACTATTTATCAGGCAGACAACATTGTACAAAGGCAAAGTTATTGAAGAAACATCCTTCTGTGAAGAAAGGTAAGCGATGAAAATAGTATTAGATGTTGTGAACACGGATGACAATAGCGGCGGTTGCATACTCAATACTGAATTAGAACCGCTTTAGATGTTTCGCTGGCGTATCGCAGACCATGCTGTCTCCATATGTTATCAAAGTTAATCGGCTGTAACAACGAGCAACATATTCCGGGACAATCATTCTCCATTCGTCAACCAGACACATTCAATAGGCAATAGATAGGGTTAACAGGCAGTTGAAACGTAGCAGCAGGCAAGTATTAAAGACGATGGTGGAGACAAAACTTCAAACCCTCATGAAACATAACACTGATTGTTTATGGCAGAGCTAGCCAACCTGCGGCACGTGTGCCATACCATGGCATGGTGGAGTTGCAACAGCTGCACACGAAGAATTACTTTAAAGTTTACAAAATTGAGATACTAACATTAAGTAACAAAATATTTTTACAATTATATTTAAATGTGGTAGTTTTAGACAAATGGACCCCTCATTATCTTTTTTACATATACTTAAGTAAGTGAATTACAATAGCAAATTATCTTCATTGTTAAATCTTCATCGTTAACTGCATTGGTTTTCCAACGGAAAAGCCCTCACAAGATTTAGGGATTTGAGGTAGCGTGTTTTGGAGAAAACAATGAAATAGCCTCGAGGGTGCTTGCTACTCAAGAATGAAGATTGGCTGTGGGATCCAGCTTTTTTCACCGATATTATGTGACATTTATATAATTTAAATTTGATCATAGGGAAAAGATTGTATTTTTAACACGCTTTTATAAGTTTCACTTGCAGTACGGAATCTCTGAACTCGAATTTTACCCACTTTAAAAGTTCAGATTAATTCGTAGTTTTGCACACTTGTCAAAGACCGATGACAATAATATAATTTTACAATGTTTTCCATTTCCTGATCAAGACATCAGAATAACGATATTCTGATTTAGCGACTGATTTCATATACCACTTCCAGATTTGGGAACGTATTGCATGTACCATTTTTAGATTTGGCGAATAATTCCATATACCATTTCAAGATTTAGTGACTAAAAGACTAAAGTGCAACCCCTAAAACGAATACACACTTGTGGTTTTGAAATAAAACAAACAAAAGACTGTTCTTTATATGAGCAAGGGTAGGTTGGGTGCGTCAGCTGTTTCTTATCATAATATAAACAATAGTCTAGTTTTTCTGAAAATGGAAATAAAAAAAGTACTTATGCATGGGGAAAAAATAATATATATTCTAACTGTTAAATATTTTTTTTTATTTTTACAAAGCAATGCGTTTAGAAGTGATGATACAAATTAATATTATAGCAGTCGCTTAAAAGGTGAATACGATTGATACTTAATATTTCTTGTTAAACTACTTTGGTTTGACCTGCATCTACAGAGACGGAATTTTTGAAATGTAATGATACGGGACTAATCCGAAGCCACGTAAACGGAGAGAATAAATACCCTTCCGATCCATTAATTAATATCCATTGAAGAGCAAGACTAATTCCAGCAGCTACTTAATTCCTCTTCTCCGGCTTCAAATACCAAAGTCAGGAATAAATTCAACAATGAGCAAATGATAGTTTGAAAAACTAAAAAAAACACGCTTTTAATGTAGATCGAACTAAAAAAAGGAAGAATAAACTATAGTTTAAAAAAAAATTAAAATACACGCTTTCATAGTGAATCGAACTAAAAAGTAAAAAAAAAAAATTCTTAAAATAAGAATAAAATGATTAGCGAGAAAATTAATGTCATTATGGTAAAAGCGTTTGATGCTTTGTACTACATTTTCACAGTAACTCAGCATTTAGAAATAGAACTAGTAAGAAATTAAAACAATTAATATAGAGAATCTCACGCTTTTACCCATACGATATTAATTTTCTCGTTATTCATTTTATTCTTATATTAGGAATTACTTTTTTACTTTTAGTTCGATTCACTATAAAAGCGTGTTTTTTAGTTTTTTTAAAATATAATTTATTCCTACTTTACTTACATTAGCCTAAAAAATTTTGCTGTTTACGCACAAATTCCATAATAAACTTTTATGTAACATTATTTAACCTTTTTATATTTCTGTTGTAAAAGTTGAAAGCGGCACGCATAATTTTTTAAAATCAGATAGTGGCACTCTGCCCAAAAGGATGGTCACCTCCAGCTTATGGTAATGGCAGTGTGTATTAGTGGGGTGCAAGAATGGAATACAATACCATCCAAGCTCCACAACCATTATTCATTTACAGAAAATTCTTAAATACTAAATTCGATATAAATTTCTACACGGTAATGGAATGGATACTTTTCTTGAAAGAAACACTTGTCATGGATCTATCCGTTACTATATTAATACCTTGGGGACTCTTCTGGGGAAAAATATTTTTATTCAACCAACTTTCGCCGACCAAGAAAGAGTGATTATGTAAATGAAATATATTATATAAATTCTGTTTTCACGAGTTTGAGAGTTGACAAGTTGGAGTAAGCAAGTAGGTTTTAGCAAATAGTTTGCGAGTTAGCTTGTTGGTTGAAGATTGAGAAGGATAGTGGAATTATTAAGAGGTCTTGGAGTTGTCCAGGAAAACGGATGACGGAGAGTGGATCCGACGACATTGATCAAATCCCGATAAAGATCTCCTGCAAGATTCAAGTGTTGGATCCGCTACATAAAAAATTACAGGTATCGTGATCTTGTTTAATTGGAAGTTAACTTATTAGTGTGCGACGTAGTTTATATTGAGCGTATTTAAGCTTTCGTAGATTCAGTTGAGGATCCGTAGTAGTATCCCTGTGTTATAGAATCTCACCTCCGCGCTCTACTATTTAATTGCCTATATTAATTAGATTGTTATTGTGTCTGATTGATATTTTGGTAACAATGAATTAATTATATTGAAATCATGTATGTTGATCATTCAGTTTCTCCCACACACCTAGCCGGGTTTGAGGGTAGACAAGGGGTTTCAGAGGCAAGCAGGAACCGACAGGTATTACACAATTAGAAGACAATCACGTAATAGTTTGGAACGTTGTTCATAAAATTTTTAGTATCCCAATGGAGATTTTGTATAGTGTAAGGCATTCCTTGCAAAAGAGTTACTCTACAAATTCAGAATTTTAAAAAAGAAACTCAAAATCAAAATAATTCATAAATGCTTAATCATTGTACAGTTAGAAGATGTTTAATGATTAATTTTTTTTTTTCAGAAAACATTCGTGGAATCTGTAGTGTAAGTACACTCAGATTTTCTGAAACAGTAAGAGAACACAAATAGGTATACCTATATATAGGTAATATAAGCATTATAATATTAAACTAAATTTAACAGACTCCAACCTAGTTTGTTGTATTAAATTTGAAAAATAAGCAATGATAGTATAAGGAAAAAATAAGAATTAGTTCAGTAGAAATTAAATTTAAAAATAATCGATCACAGTTTGCTACATTTTGAATGCAACTTTGGCTTACGATCTATTCGATTAACGATCCTTCAAACATTTTAACACTTGCCTATGAACACATTGATTTTTTGTTCATTATCTTTATATTATATAAGTTAAGGTGGTATTTTGTTTACAGTACACAATATAAAGCACATCAGAGGTAGCTTTATAACAGTATGTTCAATATTTTATACTTACAAATATTAATATTTAAAAATCATTAATCTTTGAAACATTAAATTTAAATCATTAAACCTTGAAACATTAATTTTAAATCATTAAACTTTGAAACATTAAATTTAAATCCATTAAACTCTCTCCTATTCTCTTTAAAAAAATTTAACACAGAAAAATCATCAATTAAACTATAAATGCAAAACATTTCAATTTGGTCTTTTTTCAAAAGTCTGAATTACATTTCCAAGTAATTACTTTCAAACTTCTCATATTTTAAAATACAAGTATTTAAATTGTCTTCATGTGATCATAAAGTTGATTTTGCAAATACGCAAATAGCTTTTAGAAATACTAAACATCTGAATATCAAGCACAAAATATTTTACTATACTTTAAAAAGTGCAAAAAACAATATATGAAGTTGTTCAAAAAAATGTAATATTTTTCTAAAACATCATCTTTTACAAAACGGGTAAATATTTGATAAACACTAAGTTTACATAAATTAACACGTCAGATCTTTTTTCATATACATTGAAATTCTTTTTTCTCATATTTTAAAAAGAAGTTGCATCTTAGTTATATGGTGTAAAGAACTTATAGAGTAGTTGCTGATGAAACTATATCACGAAACGTTAGCAGATGCTTACATTTCCTTACAAATGAAAAAACGCGATGCCAGGGAAAAAATGTAGTAATTTTTGCCCTTTGTAATACATCGTTACATTTGAGGGAAGAGAAAAATGTGTTACATAAACCCTGAAGTATAAGACGAAGAAAAAAATAGTAGTGTTTCACAAGCCTGGATGGCTTTGAACTACACTTACGAGTTAAAAATGTAAGAATGTAAGCAACTCAGTTTTAAATTTTAACTAAGTAAAGTAATTAAATAAGAATTATTTCATAGAAATTTTTATAACTGCTTAAAGTAATGAATTGTTTCAGCTATTTACTATTAACAGCATTCAAAAATTTCTAACCTTAAAAGTATTTTAATGCTTTGTAAAAGACTAACTTTCATCAACATCGTTATACTTTTCGGAATTTTTAAGACTATGGTTAAATTAATTTCTTACATCAACAAAAATGTAAGGAATGAAGTTTTAAAAAATCATTTTTTTTCTTTAAGAGGACTTGGTACCGCAAAAATGAATCATTTATCGTTTTTTTTTTAATTTTTATTTAGTTATATTCTTTGAACGATTACCTTTCGTTTGATATATCATTTTTGTATGCCTGAAAATTAGAAATTGGAAAAAATTTCATTCGAAAAATGTAAACAAACAAATTTAAAAATTCGACCACGCCCCCTTTTTAGAGGTGTCAGTGATTTTAAACTAACTTTTATCAACTACTTTTCAAAAATAAATTTTGCTTTGCTTTAACCATAACTGCAATGCTTTATCATACTTTTTAGTGACTACAACTTTTATTACAAGCTATTTGTTGTTGTTTTGGCGCTTCTTTCGTTTGTTTTGCTGTTATCGTGCTAGTTTTATTTACGTTTTACATTGAAAAAAAAACAGTCTTTTTTAAGACTTTTACTGATTGCTGTCTTTTAAAGACTGTTGCTGAAACTGCTGAGATTTCAATATTATCTTTACTATTATTATCTCTTGAAAATTTCTCTTAAAATGCCATTAGTTAAACGTAGAAATCATTTAGTTCAAATGAACAGCAAACGTTGGTGTAGTGATACTGTGAATACATGTGTCCCAGAAGAAAACAAATTAGTTCCTAACATCAGAATTGAGCAGTTATCTTATCCTGAAAAAACTGAACATTCTGAAATTGGAAATTTCATTATTGTGAATTTTGAACAAATCAGCAAAATGTTTATGAAACTAAAATGCCCTGACTATGACAAGAAAACTCTAAAGCTTGCTCTTGGAAACAAGGTAGGATTTTCCTACGTGTTAAATTTAACTTGCAATTCTTGTGCTGTAAAGGTTTTTGCCGTACAAACGTCTAATGAAAGGCAGGGTAATACCGTTCCTGATATTAATTTACCTGTCACAAGTATTCTCTAATATTGGAAAAGGTTACTCTGCAATTGAAAAATTTTGCATGGCAGTAAATATATATACTTTTTCCTCTAGAACTTAAAGTAAATGTACTTAACTTCTTCACAAAGCCTATGGTATTTCTGCAGAGAATTTGCTGAAATGAAAAATGCTTAAGAAGCACCAACTGATGTTCCCGTTGTGGATATAAGTGTTTCATTTGATGGCAGCTGGTTGACGCGTGGACATACATCTTTGATTGGCATAGCTTGTGTTATTGATATACTTACAGGCTATGCAATTGATTTTGAAGTCATGTGCAAGGTATGTCGCAATTGTTCTGTAGCAAAAAGAGAACTTGGAGAGTCACAAGTGCAGAATATAACATTTGGTTTGAAGGACACAGGAAGGATTGTGATGTTAATCATTCCGGCTCATCAACTTCGATGGAAATGGAGGCTGCATTGATCCTCTGGGAAAGATCACAAGCGTTGGTATTTCGTTATTGCTCCTTATTGTCTGATGGGGAATGTAAAATCTTCAACTATTTAACAGAAAAAAATGTGTATGGGGTAAGACTGAGAGTTAAAAAAAGAGGAGTGCATTAATCATGTCAGCATAAGGTTGGGCACTGGTCTACGAAATGCTGTCAAGGAATCGAGGGCCCGTGGAATTTCATTAGGAGGAAAAGGCCACGGCACATTAAAAAAGTCAACAATTAAAAAATTAACTTTATACTACCAAAAAGCTATACTAAAAAACAAAGGCAATGTTCCCGCCATGAAAAAAGCAATATATGCTACTTTATATCACAGCATTTCGACAGACCAAAAGCCTCAGCATTCGAAATATCCAATCGGTGCAGACTCATGGTGTTTTTACCAGTCCGCAAAAGCAAAAGAACAAAATTCAGGTCTGCATAAACAACATGTTGGGACTCCAATTAATGAAAGTTTTTTTTGCCACATATCCTTTCTATTTATCAACGGCTTGGTTCAAATGAACTTTTGGAAAGGTGCGTTAATTGCGGAACCCAAAACGCTAATGAAAGCTTGCACAACATGATTTGGTCAAAGTGTCCAAAGGAGATATTTGTGTCCAAAGACAGATTTACACATGCCGTAAGGGAAGCAATTTGGAAATTCAACAAAGGGACTCTACGTACTGTGAGAGAGACCCAAAAAGCATTACATATACCTTTGGGAAATGTTCGCATGATCTTGGTGTGATGCTCGAAACCCGTAAAAGATTATTTAGAATCAGACGGGAAAACACCAAATACCAGCATGCACGCAAATTGATAAAAAAAAGCTGTTTTAAAAAGAGAAATATTAATTAAAAAAAGGAAGGAGTTACATATAAAGCAGGATATTTCCGAGGTATTATAATAATGTTTTTTTTTAAATGTGTGCATGTAAATATTTTTAATTTAGGCATTTTATATTAATAATTTTATTATTTCAGTTTTTTTCATCATATGTTTTTCATACAAATATATTATTTAAATATGATGTGAAGAAAAGATTTTAAAATTTCTGTTACAACGGGGGAAAAAATTTTAACGTTTTCTTCGAGTATTCTTGATATTTATGTGCAATTATTACTGTGCAAAAATGTATCATTTATAGAAAATATGGGTTCAATTAATACGAAAAAGCAATTATTTTTAAGAAAAATGTATAGCTAATTTTTTAAAATGGTATTTTAAATTTATTTAAGATTATAATAATAATTTCTTCAGAAGTATAAACTTTAAAATGGTTTTTCTCAGCTTGTGTTTTTTCAATACATTAGTTCATTCAAAATGCTACTCCTTCCACAATTATTAACCCATCACATTAATTTTTTCTCTGTGTGTTATAATCATGCATGTAACAAAATTAGGGATCCATTTTGCTATAAACTGAATACCTTTTTTTAAAAAATTGAAATGTAGGAGTTATTGGGTTTTTCGTTAAATTTTAGCATATGTATTAACATTTTTTTCTCTCCACAATCAATTAAGTTATTGTAAAATAATCCCTAAAGTTGTTTAAAACATCCTTAAGAATGTTTTAAACGAAGAAAAAAATTTCATGTCGAAATATTAATAAATACAAAAAGAGTAGGATTTTAAAAAGTTTCATTTTTTTAAATTTAAATTTTTAAAATTGTATGAATAATATGTGCAAAACTACACCTAATATTTTTTATTGAATGTAAACATTATATGAAATGCTAAAATATAATTTTTAAATGCATAAATAAAAAAAATTCAAAGGGTACCGAGTCTCCTTAAAAGTTTTATTATGCACTCATGGACAAAAAAAATTTGCGCACTAAGAAGGAGTCGTCAAAATGAAACGAAATTGTATATACGTAATGACTATTTTCATATAAGTAAATGATTAGAGAATCATTTATTTCAGAGAAAGAGGCAAAAGAACGGAGGATTTAATACCCTGATAACCCCCCCCCCCTAGCGTGGATGCACGATGTGATACGATCCGCACTCAGACATACAAGTTCTGCATGATGTCTTGAAACATTTCGTTCCATATTTGATGTAACCTTGCCTATGGTTCATTCAAATTCGTGGGATGCTCAACTCGCCGTCCTAAATGATCCCAGATATGCTCGATTGGAGACAAATCTGGGGATCGGGTAGACCAAGGAAGGTAGTAACAGTGCGGAGATATTCTTGAAACACCCTTGCCATGTGAGGCCGAGCATTGTGTCGTTGATAAATGGCTCCTGGAGCCGTTGCATGAGTAGAAACACATGTGGTTGCAGGATGTCATGGACATACCGCTAGGCCGTCATAGTGCCATGGATCAATCCTAGCAGTGATCGTGAATTGTAGGCAATGACACCACATACCATCCCACCAGCTGTGGGAACGGTGTGTCGCTGTAAAGCAAAGGCAGGATTGAGACGTTCACCACGGAGTCTCCACATACGAACACGATTGTCATCACAGCTGATATTGAACCTGATTCGTCGCTAAAGAGGATATGGTTCCATTCCGCTGCGGTCTAGTTTCCTCGTGCGCGGCACAACTCCAAAAGGAGCCGTCGATGGGTGGGCGTCAAGGGCTTCACACGTAATGGGCACCACGATCCCAAATGTCCTTCAGCCCTGCGCCTTCGTATGGTTCGAGATGACACAGGGGCCCCTAGTGAAGGTGCTATCTGTGCCCGATTGACGGCCGCTGAAACAGTTGGCTGTACGCGTGCATTTCTTACGATGTGGTGGTATTCTCGGCGACTGCTCTGTCTAGGGCATCCTGACCCTGGTCTTCGTGTAAACGACATCTCTCGGATCTACTAGTCCCAACACTTCCTCACAACACAATCAGAGCGGCCTAATTGACGAGCTACTCGCCTAGTTGACCACCCAGCTTCCATCATGCCGATAATTCTCCCTCTCTCAAACTGTGATAGCTGCTCATATTATTTTCGAAAATGGCGTAATGGCATGTCTACCTCCGTGCTTCCTTTGTAAACGATTCAGCACACTCAAACAAGCTTTGTTACCTGTATGATACTCTACGGAGAACGACAGTAAACGCCCTCTACCGGCTATACGTAATGCGCAATCACGATGCATTTCTAATCATTTGCATATATCTCCGTAATTATTTCTTAATTCACTAATTTGTTTGTCCATGAGTGTATTTTCTTTATATATATATAACTATATATTTTTTTTATCTTTAGACCGTACAATGTTGGTTTACAATAGTGATCTTCAAACCGTGTCCGGCGGCCATGAATAGCCCGCTGTTGGTTTTTAATGGCCATTCATTTGAACTTTAGTTAATTTTAGGAAAAAATTCCCTTGTCTGCATTTTTTAATGAAAAAATTTTTTTTTCTGTAATTCTTGATATTTAAAGCATTTTACTGATGTGTTTGATATTCATTAGATTTGTTTGATATCTATTTGAGATAAAACATTCTGTAAACTACGAGTTTCTCAAAATTTTCACTACATCCTAAATTAGTTTAAATATGAAAATTCTGACTATGCATACAATCTCAGAAATTTTCGGAAAGAAGGTGGGTTGTATCTTTAACAAGTTTGCAAAGTATTTTAATTCAACTTCTATTTAACTTTTTTGAAGCCTAACAAAATGTAATAATAGAAAATATCGGGCTGTAGTTTCTGATTAATTCTAGCTTCTGTTAGGAAAAGTCACGTGACCTTCACCGCCAAGTATGAAAGGTGAGAATTCTTTGTTCCTCACTCTTTTTGTCTGTTTGACTTCAATATGTAACTGTCGCCTCTTACTTTCGCTATGTCGCCTGTGTCTGTTTGCGTGTTCACACCTAAAAGTGTTAAATACAAATGTGGCTATCCATTTACGTTTACATTTGTGTGAATAAAAAAGTTGAACATTAATTCAGAAGATGCTTTCTTTGACCAATATATACACAACCCAAGTAACCACTAACGACAAACGTTAGACATGCTAGGGGTGATCTAAAAATAAAGTTACAAGTCGAATAAATAAATATTTATTAGCAATAGACAGAAAATACAAAAGGGAATTAAGAGGCATACGTGCCGAACACATTTCGACATAACCACCAAATCTATTTAGGCATTTATCAGAAAGCAGAACCAACTTGCTCCCATCTTGGTAGAAATCAGGTCCCTGTTCACATTGAGCCCAATCCCGGCGGATGTTTTCACAGCACTGTCTTGGAATATCAGAGCACATCAGAAACAATATGCTGCACGCTACCATAGATCAGTCCCAGATCTGACGAGATTTCACTCAGAGTTTTTCGTCGATCCTTTTGAATCATTCCTTCAATACGTGCCGTGCTGATTTCTGTCATTGAAGAACTTGGCCGGCAGCTCGCTGCCATATTGCGGTATTCGACATCCTGTCTGCCTGATTGAAAAGAGTGACATAATTTCGCTACATATTTTCTGCTCATTGCTTCACCAAAAACATCCACGATTTGACTGTGCACGGTAGATGGGGACACATTCTTTGCCCATAAAATTCGAATCACCGCTCACACTTCCAAACGAGACCAATTTTCTGAACCGTCTGAGAACTTTCACTGCCAACCCCCAAACCATTTGTCTCCACTCTGGGAAAAGAAATTTCTCCACGATATGTAGTTTTCAAATGCTGCGGCTTGTATTATTTTTTTCTGATTCCATCGTATATATGTAAACACCATGTCTTCTATTGGAATGATTTGTAGTCTTGTAAAACAAACATCCCTTTTTTGCATAAATTTCCTGACGAAAAATATTTTTTGACAGTCATGTCTCCCACGTATTACTGCTAATTTATTGATGTGCCCCACTGATCCTTGTAAATTTATTAATTTGGCCCCCGAGCGTGAAAGTGTGAAGACCCCCGAGTTTAGAGTAAGATATACAACACGAGTACATATATTGAGAATTTTTTAAAAGCTTTTTTGTTTTAAATATCGAATTTCTCAAATTTTACAAAATTATAATAATCAAAGGGAATGAACTAAATTATAATTATACCACTTAATTTAAAGACACGGTAATGGAAAAAAATTCATAGCAGAATCTTCCCTAAGCATGCATAGATAAATCGGAGTTTTAAAAAAAACTGAAAATCAAATCACCATGTCCATATCAATTTTTTTAAAAACCGTTTGGCAAAACAATCATTTGATAAATCGATTTCATTTAGAACGCATACTTAGACTACCTATCTGTGAATCGCTAACAATAAATTAAGCTTATAAATCAATTAACACTTCATACTAACATTAAATTAAACTTATAAATCAATTAACATTCATACTAACAATAAATTAAACTTATAAATCAATTAACACTTCATACTAACAATAAATTAAACTTTAAATCAGTTAACACTGCATACAACAATAAATTAAACTTAAAATCAATTAACACTTCATACAACAATAAATTAAACTTAAAATCAATTAACACTTCATACTAACAATAAATTAAATTTAAAAATCAATTAACACTTCATACTAACAATAAATTAAAATAATAAATCAATTAATTAGAATCTAATTTTTATAAGATTTCGAATTTTTATATGAAGTGTTTTGATCTATCATGTACCTCAACAGATATTTCTCATTTTTGAAGACAGTACATTCTATAATAAATTCTTCATAGAATTTTTATCAATATTTTTTCTCTTCACAAGAGAGCTAAATAAAAGTTAGTGACTTTCTTGAAACTCATATTGACAATCTTGTGGTCTGTGTTGTCAAATAGAGAGTTCAGGTCCTGGTACTATCCTGGTACCAGTGCCTTCTGAGTCTTCCAAGACTCAAAGTCATGACGTTGATGTGGTGTGGAAATTTGGAAGAATAGAGTGCTAATTCAGATGTCGCCTTCGTCACTTGATCGAGACTCAAAATTACAGGGTCAGTTGTCAATAATCTTCGTGTAACTTCAAAAGGATTCATCAACAAAGCTGAAATCAAATCTAAATCAAGAACCAATAAAAAATCCACTTACGAATTTCTAGAAACAAATCTAGAGAAACACATTTCAAACAAAATGTGAAGTATACTCTTGGCTTCCACACATATTCCTATTAATCAATGGAAATATTTTTTGTTTATTCTATTTTTTGCCTCAAGAATTTGTGGAAAGAAAATATTAGTATTTCTTAGTTTTAGATAAATCCTGCAGTTTCTATTTCGTACGTCATTTTAATCTGAGCTATTGATAGACAATGATAAATTACTTTAAAAACAATTTCACGAAAACGAAAAGGATAAAAGTACAAATAAATTATAATAAATTTGCATCACTTAAGTACTGTGTATAAAAACCCTACATTTTGCTTCTTAGATTTAAGATTTAAATAAAACATCTTACATAGGAAAATCAAATCAAGAATTGTAATATTGAATCCAGTACTAATTATTTTTGCTAACATAAGTTGATCATTTTCTACCAATGCAATGACACAAAATATCATTATCATATTATAAAATAGCATAAAATACTAGTTTCTTTTAAGCATTTACCTTAAAAAAAGAAATAGAAACGTAGTTTTTGGTCAATTCTTACTACAAATACTCATTTTTCTTCAGTTTTTTTAACAATAAATCTTCCAAGTTCTAAAACACATATACTAATGTTTCAAAAAAGTTACGATTTTTAAATAAAATTTATAATTTAAGATCAATTAAAATATTGTTCATTTACAGCACATTTCTTATTTTAAGATGTTATGAATTTTTATGCATGGATTGATTTTTTTTTATTTTGTCACCATTTTTGTTTTAAATCATGTACATTTCGAATTCAATCTTCATAATTAAAATTGATTATCGACAACAAATATCATAACAAAAATTAAAACTAGAGAACGGGGACCATTTTTCACAGCAACCGCATTCATTCCTCACTTGATCTGTACTGAAGTCCGTTCGTCGCTAGAGGATGCTTATGTTACTTGAGACAATCAATAAAGAGTTATGCCAAGAGCGGTTTTTGCTTATGCAATTATTTACATAGATATTTTTCATTTAAATGCGTTTATTAATAAGAAAGGATGGTGAATATTTGATTCAACGTCTGAGGTTCATTGTTATATGTTTGAGCGGAACGGGAGATACAGGAAACAGGAAAGGTCCATAACAAGAACGTTCTTTGTGAGTAATTCGTAATGTATTCTAAGATTGGCCAGTAAATACTTGTAAGAAAAAAAATCATGTATGTAAAAACCGCAAGAGCACAAATTCAAATTTTGCACAACCATATAAGTCCGTAGTTACAATTTGTTAAAAAAAAAGCCAATTGAATGCACAGCTACTGTCAATCTTTTAACTCTCATGTTACATCCCTGTATCATCGTCCTCATACAGACAGTGAAATTTTTCTGGAAACTTCTGCTGTGTGTTTTATCTATAAGTAATTATTCTGGACTCGTCTGGATTCATTTCGAGACCACTATTCTTGAAGCCAAATTTGATGACTTGACAACAGTTAGTGACCAAGTTCATCGCCAAGGATACTCCTGCTCATTTAGCAATACTGAAGAGCATTTTCAGTTAACCAGCAAATTATCTTTTCAACCAAAACACCCATTCTCGGCAGTAAAGCAAATAAAACACAAACTTTCCGCAGCAATATTTTAACCACAGAACAAAATTTTACTTAAAAGTTTTATACTCACGAACAATGCTTGAATAATTTTTACAACATAAATTATAAAATATAAATGTTCCAGTTAAATAATACAAGCTGTTTTGAAATAAATCTCTCAATTAATTATCTAAGTTTAGTAATTGTATACGTGATTTAACATTCATGTCAGATGGCATTTCGAAAAACACATTTATCTTAAACGTCAAGTTCAGGAGGTTTTAACATTCATGAGTTTGTAGTTATTCATAAATTGCGATGGGACAGTAAATGGTTTTTTAAAAAAGTTTTAGATATTTTTTGAGAGTCTTATATTTTATAGATAATAAAATCTAATATAATCTCTATCTCCCTGCTGTTCTTATATCAATACAATATCTACAAATATTCTAATCCTCATTATATTTAATTGATTTTCATGTTGTCATTATAGAATTGGGGAAAAGTTGTACTAATCATTGATTACCATCCAAAATGTTGTGAAAGAAAATTGTATTTCTTCCTTTATTTAACCCTTAACTACCGATTAAAAGTTATACGATTCACACCCCACGTGTATAGGGAAGGGGAACAAAAGGCATAGATGAAGCAAATTTTTCTCTGAAATAAGTAAATACTTCCCAAACACTGTCAGAGTCCTTTTATTGCATTCTAAAACCTTCAGAACAGTTTTACTGATAGCAGCACAAAGGAAAGAATCGTATTTCGGAAAGAGGGGCATATAAGTCCGAGGCACTACCCAGCAGACGTAGTGGTTCAGCAAGACGCATATATACGCAGGTGACAGTTAAGAGGTTAATAAAAAGATTCCAAAGCTTTTAATGTCAAGTTAAGAGTTCATGTTGTATTAAAGCTTAATGAAACGTTTAAGTTATTTGTAATGCCATGACAGTTTTCAGGTCTTTGAAAAAAATAATTAAAAGCTTTAGTTTTAAAAATGATTTAAAGACTTTTAATAGACACTAAATGATGAATCATACGAAAAGGTGACCGCAGTGATATAAATTCAATGAGCCATAATCAATACAAAATATCTCATATTTTGTTAAAGAGTTAATAATTTGTTAATATATTTTTTTTAATTTAACGATCATTTGATAGTTCAAAAATACACACTTCAAGATAATAAGATATAATACACAAAAAGTTAAGGGGAAAATACTATTTAAAACAATAATTAATATTTATTACTACTTATTAAATGTAAAAATAATCAATGACTTATAATGAATAAGCAGAGACATCAAGTCTATAAAAAGAATAGAGCTTCATTAAAATAATTATACAACAAGAGGCGTCACTTCATTAACGTATTTAAAAGCATTAACTAATGCTATACAATTACTTATAAATGGGGCTCCGTTCAAGAGTATATATTTTAATTATATACTCATTAACAACAAGATTCCTTAGAGAAAATAATTGGGATAAGCGACTCAATCGGCAATTTACTGATCAGCATAAAAACTTAAAAAATACACAACAAATTAATTTGCATTGCAATTGCTAAAACTCCTTAAATCTGAAGACATACTAACAAATTCAATTGATGATTCTGCTTGTTAATAAGTTTCAGAAAAGTACTTCGTTAGAATACATGCTATTTTAAGAAACGTTTGTCTTGACGATTTTTTCTCCCTTTTTTATGTTTTATATGTTATTCAAAGAAATTATTTTATTTTCTTGCTTAAAAATAATATAAATAATTAATTATGGAAACGTGAGGTTTTAAATATAGAATATTCGGAAAGACCTCGCTGATTTTCAAGCCATCTATATTAATTTTTTTTAATATTGCATAAAATTTGGAAAAAAATGAAGTGGAAAGGTCAAAGGATTTTTCTTGTGAAAATTATTTTATCCAGATAACTTGGAAATTAATTATTCACTATCGAAGCTTTCGTTAGCTATTATGTTCTTTATTTCAAATCCTAAAAATATTAAATGGTGAAAGGTCTTCTTTAGAAGAATTATCTGAATTAGTGGTTCCGAAAGTGTGGTACTTGTACCCCAGAGGATGAAGTAGTACTTGGGGGTACATGAAAGAAATAGGTTCATGAGACAAATAGAGCAGACTAGACCAGGATAGGATAGGAGAGACCAGCCCAGAAGACCAGATGGATTTCAGAATAAGTAATCATGTGTTCAGGTTCTTTGTCAACTGATTTTAGAATTCGACAACTTTCGACTAAATTAAACAATCTCGAGTTTTATTTCATGAAATACATCACTTATATTATTAATGGAAATGAGATGTCAAATTAGACTAAATAAAAATGGTTCACAGTTTTAAAATTAAACTGAGTAATTAGTTTAATAAACAGAATATTTCCTACCAGAAAAAATATAAACTATGAAAAGTTCTGCACTTCAACGTTACGAAAGATAATTTAAATTAGATAAGTCTTCTGACATTTATACTGAACCATCGAAAAAGTTTATTAAAATACGAGGGTTGATCAGAAAAAACGGTTACAAGTTGAATCAAGAAATATTTTTAACAATATACAGAAAACACAAAAAGGAATTAAGAGGCATACGTCCATATCACATTTCGAGATAATCCCCAAGTCTATTTAGGCTACCATTTCTCAGTCCCGGCTCTGACGAGATTTCACTCAAAGTTACCCTTCAATCATTTCGTCAATTCGTACTTGCCGTGTTGATTTCTGTCGTTGAAGAAATTGGCCGGCTGCTCCCTGTCATCTTGCAGTTTTTGACATCCAGTCTGCCTGAATGAAAAGAGTGACACCATTTCACTACATTTTGTCTACTCATTCTGCTCTGCTCTCTCGAATGCGGGCACATTGTTTGCCCATAAAATTTGAATCACGGCTCACACTTCCAAACGAAACCAATTTCCTAAGCTCTTGCCTCTTCAATCTTCCTGAGGCGTAGGGGAACTTTCACTATCTACCCAAAAACCAGCTGTATGGCAAGTAACGCCATTTGTCTCCACTCTGGAGAAACAAAATTTCTCCGCAATATGTAGCTTTCAGATTCTGCGGTTTGTAACCTTTTTTTTTTATCATCCGTCATATATTAAATCCTATCCTTGTTCTATGAATATATAAATTGCAGGGTTTTTCTGAATACTTAACTTTCAATTCAAGCTCAATGAGAGTAGTTTTCAAATTATATTTGTGAATAAAAGAGTAGTTAACGTTTATATATATATATATATATATATAATATATATATATATATATATATATATGTGTGTGTGTGTGTGTGTGTGTGTGTGTATGGATACATATTTATAGGTTATTCATTTAAAACATAGGTTCTCAACCTTTTTTGAACTGGCACCCACTTTTCTAGTAAATTTTTCTATGACGCCCCTTTTTACTATTGAATATTTGATTACCACCCCCTCCCCCACTCTAGAGAAATAAGAGTGTACGTAACACATGGTGAAAAGAAGAGTTCATTTTAAAAAAATATCCTATTAATAAAAGAATTAATTTTTTAATTTCATTTTTTTCTAAAGCCCCAATTTTTTTACTTGCCAATCTAAAATATATTTAAATGTGTAATATTATATATTTTAGTCATAGGATATTGTCGGAATTCAAACATTACTGAATGTCTTCTTCATGCAAAAGAGAGGAATAAAAGTTTTAGTTTACCATTTATAAAGACAAGAGGGGTTTTGATGATAGGAAGTAATTCATAATAAACTATTGCTTTCAAAATAAATATAAATTGACAGTTTCAGCCTTTAAGGAATCACGTTAATTCCTGGTAACCATATTTAATTATGTTTCTTGGATAATATACGTAATGAAATGCAGAGGACGAAACATTTTTCCTACTGCTCACAGACAAAGACAACATGTGCACTACAGAAATTAAAATGCACTATATCATTCAATTTAATGTAGGTTTGAATGTAATGTGATCTATAAGTTTTTCATCCACTTCTCGAACTACCTAAATATGTGAATTTTCGTACATGTGATGTAGAAATCATTTGTTGCTGTTGTTGCTATTTCTAAGGCTACCTGTCTGACGGTGTCAGACCGAGGCCCACGAAATTCATCGTGGCAAGGGGCGATGTGTACGCCTGTCGTTAGCTTTTCTTAGCTTTGAGCACCATATAGGTGACAGTACGATTTGGCTCGATTCATACACGATAGATGGTGACACCACCTATCTCCACCTCCACAATTTTGTCATGGAACTGGAGGGGAGGGAAATATTCTCCAGCTCCCTGCACCCATGGTTTCTGCTGCGACCGCCCACAAGACTTACGGACCCACTGATTTAACGAGCACGTACTCCGTGTATACTCGGAGGATATTTGGTGGCATCGGGCATCGAACTGGAATCTGATGCTTTAACCACTAGGCTACACACGGCCCAGAATTGATTTAAATACATACAATTAACATAAGGTAAACTGTATTAAAGTTTACTTTTGTTAGTACATAACCAGCGTGTTTTTTTAGTCTTTTTTGGTTAATCTGACCAATCCCCTCCGTGCCATCTCAACGCCGCCTAAATTTCTTTGGATCTTTTACTGCCCCCCTGAAAGCCTCAAACGCCCACAAGGGGGCGTTATCGCCTACGTTGAGAACCTATGATTTAAAACAAATTTTTCTTTTTCAGTAGCAGCACTAAGCAAATGTATAGATACAATCTTCAAGTAAATTTTAAAATAAATTATAGGTATTTGTAGTCATATATTACCTATATATGGGTAGCCTAGTGGTTAAAGCATCGGTCTCTAGACCGGAAGGCCTGGGTTCGATGCCCGATGCCACCAAATATCCTCCGAGTACATACGGAGAACGTGCTCGTTAAATCAGGGGGTCCGAAAGGCGTCGTCCTCTATCGTGTTGTACCGAGAAAAATCGTGCTGGCACCTTAATGGGGCTCAAAGCTAAGGCTAACGACAGGCGTAAAATTCTAGTCCTTAGCCGCGATGAATTTCGTGGACCTTGATCTGATGTTACTGTCGATCAGGTGGCATAAGCAACAACAAAAACAGTTATATCATTAATTCAACAATCTATCAACTTTACACATCCCTTCTCAATATTCAATTTTGTAAGTACCAGTAAACTTTTTGCAACTAAATTAATTTTCCGAATAAATAATTATTAAAATTCTTTTTCAGGTGACTCGCTACGTTCGAAACAATTATTTTGAAAAAGCATAAATATAAATAATATTTTTGACAGTTAGTGTCACGTGAATTAAAGTATGCGCATAAATTATTTTTAAGAATATTATTATGTGAAATAATTACTTAAATGCAATATTTGGGATAAATGCATAGTTTCAAAACATTCTAATTTTATAAAAAATGTTTCGATAACAAACATATTTTGGCTATATGTGGCTAGGATCTCCATACAGAGACTGGACCGGAAATTTTTAAAAATCCACATTTTTTTTAGAGTTACGATCAATTGAAACAAAAATCGGAGTAATGTATCTACTCTGATACATTAAAATATGAGTGTATATAAAAACCCACTTCAAAATTATACATTTCACACATACTCAAATAATAGTTTAGTCTCTGAATAGGTCTTAGTTCTAAATAGAAGAAACATTAAAATAGAATATTTTTCAGAAAAGAGAATTTTTAGAAGTATTCATTCTTTCTTCATTTTTTGCCAAAACATTGCTTTTAAATAATGTTTTATAGTATTAATGTTCTTAAAAACAATTTTATGTGTATATTCCAATTCAACTGACACTAAATATCAAAAAAAATTTTACTCATTTGCCAGCTTTTTCAAAACTATTTTTTCCGAACGTAGCTATGCTAATGTATCTGACTATACTTGTGACATTTTTTTTTAAATAGAGATATGAGGATTCTTTTTTGTTGTTGCTGTTTTTAGATTTGTTTAGTACATTTTAAGAAAAATATGCTAAAATTAAGAAGAGAAAAATAAATCATTATCACTAAAATGGGGAAAAAATTGGCAATATACAAAAAATAACATAAGCGCAGCCCATTCTGTACCAAAAGTTTATGAACAAATTTTCAGTTTTTCAATCCTGATCTGTTGCTATGTTATTTATTTTTAAATGACGTTCAAGATAAGAGATATATTTAAATTTTTACAAAAACTAGAGCACTTAATTTAGTTATTATATGAAAGGGCTTAAAAAAACCGTGATTATATTAATATAAGGTTTATAATTTATTATACTGTCAATTTTGTAATAAAACAGTGATGGATAAGTCTGAAGGGTTAAAACACTTCTACCATTATGCAGAACATATATATATATATATACTCATAAAATTTCAGTTCATTATTTTCAGAACTTTCTTTGCAATCGCTGTTCCCATTTGAGCATTTTCGAAAATGTTTCGAGTAAAACGTGTTTTAAATTATGTCATCTTGCTTAAAAGGGGTCTCAGGGGTGTTAATTTTGTCTCGAGGGGTGAAAATGTAAACAATTTTCTCAAACAGGTATACTTCTTTTAAATTTAAATTAAATAATTCGAATCTTTTACATGTTATTTACAAAGGATTATGGTTTCAAAAAAGTACAAAATGTTTTAAATATAATCATAATTTTAAAAGTTATAAGCATATGCAAATAAAGAATAATTTTGTAATAAATATTAAGTAATTTTTTCGTCCCGCACGCTATTTTCTAAAATAGTAGCCTTTGATGCATAAAGTTTTACAGAATTATAAAATATATCATACTCTTAAGGCCCTAGAAAATTAAGAATAATATATCTTTTGTATTTCAAAATATTTGAAAAATATTGAAATTTTTTAAAACAAATTTTAAAATTTATTTTTTTATTTTTTAAAAAATATAATTTAAAATTCTTTTTATTTAAAATTACTATGGTGTAATAAGGATACATTTAACTTCATAATATTAACTTATTGCTAGTAATTAAAGCTAATACTTTTGAAAATAGCATGCGCGCCGTAAAAAACTTAATTAATATTTCTTATAAAAATATTTCTTATATTCATATGCTTATAATTTTTAAAGTTATGATTATATTTTAAACATTTTATAATTTTCTGAAGCTCCATTCCTTTATAAATAATGTGTAAAAGATTCGAATTATTTAGTTTTAATTTCAAAGAGTTATATGTATTTGAATATTGTTTATATTTTCAGCCCTCCAGAAAAAGTTAACACCTCTGAGACCCCTAAGTAATGGCAGATGCTTTTTCTAAAAAACTTGTAGTTTTTGTTCTAGTGAACGAAAAATAATAACTTGATATTTTTATAAAGCTAATAATATGGTCTATGAAATAAAATCATACAAAAATTTGTGTCAATTTTTAGCAAAATTCAAAATTTTAGGGTAATCGGATACTTTAAGCACAAAATATAAACTGGAATCCTTCATTTTATTGTATTCAGTGGTTAAACCTATCAGTTAGATCCTTTTACCCATAGAATGTTGAATTTAGTAATGAACGAAAATTAAATTACTTAACTGAGATATTTAAACACTACAAATTCGTTAAATATTTTCATATTTAATACTATCATTCATCAATCTTAATTATTCGAAAATTGTGAAAGTAAACCTGTGAGGGTGAAATAAATTTCCCTTCAATTGCTCTACGTCAGCTCGAGGCTAACCCTAGTTGCCCGGGTGACAAATTTAATAATCTTGAACAATTTGGTTATTAAATACGAGGATCAAATTAAAGTGTCAACACTTCGACAGTCGGAGAATACTTCGCAATTTATTTATTTACTTCAAAATTAAAAAAGCTTTTCGATGCAATAGAGCTTCTGAAAAAAGGAACGTATTCATGCAATTTGTTTTAGATGATTATCTTATTTTGGCACAGCTACTGTTGATATCAATTTATCAATATTATCTGATAAGAATAATTAGTAAAATTTATAAATAATAAATAGGTTTGTTTTTTTATGTTATAAGAAGTAATTCTCATTATGAATATATTATTTGATTTAGAATAAAATATATAGATTTCTGTTTATATTTTTCACAGATTAAGGAGTAGTACCGAATATTCTCCGGCGTAAAACGCGTGGCCGCGGTAGCCTAGTGGTCAAGGTAAAGGAATCGTGATTGGTGTGCCATGCGTTCGAGTCCAGTATAACTGACGACCCACCGAGTGCAGGAGCGATGCACGTTAAATCTGTTGAGAACTCAAACATCCGCCCGTTGGTGTGATGCGGTAGTTAGGAGATGGGGGTGCCAGCTCATGTGTCATCCTCATCACTTGACCATGGTTTAAAATTACGAAATCCGTCGCTAAAGCTCTCGTGTAACTAACTGAACAATGCGATGTTAATATTCACTCTCTCACCCGGCGTAAAACTCGCACTTTTAACACAACAAAAAAGATTGAGACTTACGGGGGCGCGTTATACATCATATATAATGATAACTATAATAATAAAGAGGAGATGAACATATAAAAATCTTCAGTATATATGTCTAATTATTGTTTATTTAACCATAACCAGTTTTCCGTACGGGCTACTGAAAGTTTGCCCTTACCTGTACGGGCAATGATATTTTCTTCTTTATATCTTTGATTTGCATATATTTTTCAATTCCTACTATTATCTCACTCTCTCTATACATTTATCTTGTTCAAATTTTCAACCGTTAATAAAATGCATTTTGTCAATTGAGCTGAAATTTTATATACACGACTATTTTGGATGACAATACAGTAATTTAATTATATTTAATAAAAATTAATTGACTAAAACCAATTATTATAAGAATTACAAATGCAGCCACGTTGGCATCATTGTTGGTGACGTGTCAAAACTTGAAAAGGTTTATTTCTCACATTTTAAAGCCCTCAGTTGAGCTGAAATTTCCTATACACTATTGTTTTGGGTAACAATACGATCGTTTAATTTTAATTAATTAAAATCAATTGAATGAAATTAATTATTTAAAGAATTACTGATACAGCCACGTTGGCTTCATTTTTAGCCACTTGAGTCAAAACTTTAGAAGATTTTTTCTTTCTCGCGTTTCAACGCATTCAGTTGAACTGGAATTTTAAATACACGATTGTTTGGAGTGACAATACGATACTTTAATGATAATTAATAAAAATTAATTACCACTTAATGTTGTGATTCTGTCATATGTATCTACATATTTATATTAATTATAACTATTTAATAAAAAGTAACTCTAAAATATTTTTTTTTGTTGATCTAAGTAGGAAATGACTTAATTTTTTTTTTATATTACTTGTTATATATTATAGTAGGATTGCTAGTGTCCTAGTGATTTTAATGCCTGTCTATGGTACTAAATCACTTCTCATCCGCGATATTCTTTGAGGTAAAGGCGGGAATTTTTCATTGAAGTCAGGAATTTAGATTCTTGAAAATATCCAATAAAGAACAGAGATTGGCAAGAAAATGTGCAATTTGTTGTTTGAAAAGAAATGAAAATAGAAAATAATCCAAAAAAGTCAATAGTTTCCCTGTCTCCATTGCAATGTAAGATTTAGTATTACACCAGGCTTCAAATTGCGTGTGCCAATATATATATACACTCATGTCCATAAATAAAGGAGAATGAAGTTCAGGCAAAGAAAGAGACAGAAGCAAAACAAATTTGACTTATTTGTAAAGTCTATTTATTAAACAAAAGGTAAAGAGCAAAAAAGATGCTATGTGTTTGGCATAATTAATAAAAATTGCGATTTTTACTCCTGGAGCAAATTGCAAAAAAGAACCTATTTACAAAAAACAGTATAACATGGTTAGTATGATGGTTAATACGGAGTATGTCTGCCGGACGAGGCAATACACGCCTTACAACGCCTACGCATGCTGATATCAAATTATCAATCTGATCTTGAGGAATATTACACCACTCATCAAGCAATGCCCTCCGAATTCCGGTAGACAGGTGGAGGGGTTGACGGGCTGCAATTCGTCGGCCAAGCATATCCCACACATGCTCTATTGGATTCAAGTCCGGTGAGTATGCTGGCCAATCCATACGGGTGATATCCTCCGATTGAAGGCATTCGTCTACAATGTTTGCACGGTGAGGACGGGCATTGTCATCCATAAACAGAAATTCAGCACCCATGGCGCCCGAAACAAACGTACATGTTGTTCCAGAATGACATCCCGATAGATGTGGCTGTCATCGTTACACTCTGAACATGCAGTCAGTTCTGGAACCAAGAATAATTCCTCCCAAACGAGCCATCCTGCACCACCGTAACGGTGTCGTTTAATGTGTTCTCTTGTGGTAACGGGTACCTGGCACTCTCTATATGAAAGTCCGGCGAGAATCAGACTACAAACTAAACCTGGACTCATCGGAAAGCATCACACAAGACCTCTGTTGCGGTATCCACAATGTATGCTCTCTACTCCAGGTTAATCGTAGGCGACAGTGAGTTGCGGTAAAGGGAACACATCTGACAGGCCTACGAGCAATAGACCAATGTGCCTAAGCGTCTGTACACGGTCTGCCTTGAAACTGTCGTACCGGTAGCTGAAGAGAGCTGACGAGATAGGTCTGATGCTGTGATCCGTCTGTTTCTTTTGGCAGTAACTGCCAAATACCGGTCCTCATTCGGCGTTGTAACTCGGGGGTGACCTGTGCTGCAACATCTACTCACATTACCATCATCTTGGAATCGTTGCCAAAGCCTGGAGATGACACTCTGGGCGATTCAAAGTTTCTCGGATATTTCCGGCTGGGTACGTCCACATTCCAGGCGTCCGTTAATTCTACCACGTAAAAAATCATCCAAATGCTTCCTTTGTGACATAACTATGCGGTTATTACACTGAAAGGCTTTTAAAGCGCCTGTGAACAATTTTACTTCTTTGCCACCATTCCTTATATACCTTTCTCCTACACTCTCGTCATTGTGACGTACTATCCGCGCCATCTGGTGGTTTCCTGTAATTTGCATATTCTTCTTCAAGATGTGTGTGATAATTCTACAGGTGAAATTTTTATTTTAGTGTTCAATTTCTGTGTGATTCTGAATTAGCCTTAATTTATGGACATGAGTGTATATATGCACACATTCACACACACACACAAAATTCTTAGCCGTTTGAAAAACAGGTATGGACCTGAAATTCTTATGTTAGTATGAGAGAAATTCTTTTAGGATATATGAAGCATTCTTCATAGCATCCAGATTATAATTGTAAAATGTAAATATCAGGGATTTTGTGCTTCTAAATTATGAAATAAAAAATAATGTGGGAGCTTTAAAATTCTATCGTTTTCGCATTCTGTTATGTATTAGTTACACTCAATAAATGTGCCGTTTTTGGGACCATTTTGGGCAAAAATATTTACCGTTTAAGGGGTTAATGGAAATAGCATATCGTATGAACTTTCATTATTGGATAACATAAGGTATTCGTCATATTTATCTTCTGTTATATTTTCAGGCACATTAGAGAATTCTGTTTCATCTTCACCATCACTTGGTACTCTGATCCATAAAGAAATAATCGTCTTCTGTTTCCTCTAGACCGTTAGATATACTCTATTTTTAAATGACTTTTTAATTCCATGCTTTTAATATCTATACATTTTCTGTAAATATACTTCAAAATATAAGAGCATTGTACGTGTACATTTCAGATAATTAAAAGGTACGAGTTATACAGCGAACATACCTAAAATTAAATATTTCAGCTTAAAGGTATAAGTGCGCGTTATACACTAGAATTAATTTGATCTTATCCTTGAGGAAAAAAAGAAAGGAAAAATAGTTTTATATTCTCGAAAAATCCCGTACAGCACCGGTTAAACGAGGAAAAAGAAATATTCCTAACAAGGAAAAGTAGAAGACATTTCGAAAAAAAAGTAATTTTAATGACAGAAATATAGAGATCACTCTCCTAGAAGTGCAGGCGTCGAGAGGGGAAGGGGAAATTTCCATGGGGGTAAAGTGATGTTCTCGGTAAGAGCCCATGCAACGCTGGGATATTCTGACGTTTAACAGACCCATCCGATGAAGCGAAGAAATGGAAAAAATTTCAAAGAAGTGTATTTTAATGAAATATTAATATGGAAGTCACAAACACACCAGGATGAGTGCTTACACAGAGACGGGAAAGGGAAATATTAAGAGGCAAAAATATCTATACTTTTGAAGAAGTCCGTGCAATGCCGGGCCATGCAGCTAGTATGATATATATTTCTAATAAATTTTTTTTTTTCTGATATTCTGTTTTATCAAAGGAAATACAATACTGGATAGATTGTTTTGGACGACTTACTGGAAGCTATTGAATATCTACATCTCAAATTGTAGTATAAAATCCCATTTCAAAGTATTTCTTCAGAAAAAAATTGTTTATTTACTGGTATCATACTTCTTTCAAGTACATTGCAAAGCATAATATTTTATGAAACAAATTACCGATCAGATCTTGTGTGTGTACAAGAAAAAATCCATACTTGGCTATGTATTCTTCAATCTAAATGTTATTTTTTTAACACTAACATGTTAAAATGAAATATATTTATTAAAAAAGAATGATGAGGGTAAGAATATTAACCTCGCACTCTTCAGGTACTCGAGGGAATTTGGCGATGGAAGTTGTAATTTTTACCCGTGGTCAAGTGACCAGGACGAGAAAAGGCATGATAAGGGTATATGGTCAATAACCATAAACGCATGTGCAATAAGTAGATAAACACATGAGCAATAACCATATACATTAATTTTAGAGTTCTTTTCTATTTTAACACGTTAAAATTAAATACTTTTATAAAAAAAAAATGATAAGGGTGGGAACATTAACCTCGCATTTTTCAGCTACTCGAGGGCATTTGGCGAGTCAAATGTTGTAATTTTTAACCATGGTTAAGTGACAAGGACAAGAAAAGGCATGATAAAAAGGGTATATGGTCAATAACCATAAACACATGTGCAATAACTAGATAAACACATGAGCATTAACCATATATATTAATTTAAGAGTTCTTTTCTGTTTATAAAATTTCTAGAATAAGCCTTGTTCTTCAAGTAGGTAAGGACAATTTCATCAAATTTCAATTTTATAAGCAAGTTACAAAAGCATTTCTAATGTCCCAAATAATTTCACTATCTAATTACTGGTAATTTAAAAAGGAAAAATATGTTGTCATCTAATTTTCGATTGAAACTAATAAATGAATCAACAATATGGAGCACACACTTACAATTTTTTTTCACATTACTTTATACATCTTCCTCAGGGAAAAATAATTTTGTTTTTGACCATTATTTTTGACATATTACCTTCTAATATAAAAATAACTTCCTAGACAGACTGATTTATATGCGCCTAGACTTTCATAAATCGTACCTGGTTAATCGCTTATAATGAGCAGTCTCATATTTGATGTTCAAGCAAAAAATTTGGAAACCAAATCATATGAAAATGTGGACCTTATAACCTTTGAATAGTTGCTAGCATAAAGGGAGCAGAAAAAAAATGACAAACAAAATTGAATCTTATGAACTAATTAAAAATGATCCAAAAACTCGTATATATTTTCTTATTAGCTTAAATAATAATACATGAATCGTTGAAGAGTAAGGGTTTTTAATAATCTAATTAAAATAGTTTGTCCTCTTATTTTGTGCGGCAAACTTGAATAATATATAGCAGAAATAATAATAAAGATGTACAGTTATAAAGAAAATGATATTTTTAATATATTGTGATAAATATTTTAATAGTTTTAATATATTTGATCTTTTTCTGCTTTTTATAGCAAAGTTTCATAATTTAAATTTTCTTACAAAAAAAAAGCAAATAGTTATTAAAATACGGATTCTTGCTATCGGTTCCCTTTTGAAATTAATAAAACAAATCATAAAATATTTTAAACAAAACGGAAAAAAGCATAAGATAATTTCGTTTGCTTGGAGTTATTAATTTTCATCACAAAGAAAATAAAAATGCTAATAAATTTTACTTAAAACTTTAACTATAACTGCATTACTTCTGGAAACCATGATTAAATAGTGTAGTATTTGAATTAAATTAATATTTCGTTTAATTTTTTATGTTATGCTCATTTTAAATATTTACGAAGTTTTTTCCAGTCACAGCTTGTAAATAAATATTATGGAAAATAAAGCACAAGGAAAAAATTGAGAGGAATTTTCATCAAACAACGCGCGTGGATGTAGAAAACAGATTTCGAAAATTTTTCTTTAAATTCCTATTTTTATAAAGTTTGAAAGTAGGTTCTAGAAATTGATATTTTTCAAAAGAACTAAGAAAAGCCACACGCAGCTGTTGGACTTTTCTGTTTAATTTTTTTTTAAATATTCAATATACACCTTGAAATTTCCGATTAGATGAAAACTTAACACCAAAAAGAAAAATTGATTCATTTTTTAAAAATCTTTAAAAAATATATGCATATTACTGATGAAAGTTTAAAAATTTGAAATTGTTACATGTACTTTGTTCTAAAAACAAAAAAAAACAAAAAATACTTTTAAAACATCATGTTTTTGCACCCAATCCTAAATTTTCATTAATATAAGATAAAGTAAGAAAAATAATTCCTTTCATTATCCGTAATGGACAAATTAATTAACGTTTCATTAGAATTATATGGAACACAATAAACAAAATAAACACTAATTACTATATACTAATTTATTCTATCTATAATATCTGAAATTTTATCTTCAGGTTTTTTGCTCCTTGAGTCCACGGATTTTTTTTCTTCAATCATTAAGTTACAGTAAAAGCATTGAAGTAATCATTTAAATTGATAGAAAAACAAACCATTTATACATAATAATGTAATAATATTTAATTAAACATTTTATGTTTCAAACACATTTGTATGTGTTTCATTTACGCAATTTCCTCATATAAATATACGTATTATACTTCTATATTATTACGAGATGGTACCAATATATTTTTCTAATAATAATATGATATTAAATTGCATAAGAATAATTCTAATATCGGTACTTACGTATTATCTCAAACGTATTGGGGACATTATGTGAAACGAAGCACATGGTTGCCAGTTCAAAGCTTACGACTCATACGAAATTGGGGTTGCCAACCTGGCAAGTTATCTTGAACTTTGGCATAGTTGCTATAGTACGTAAGTACTGCCAAGTGAAATGTGCAAAACTTAATTTCCTGTTTGTGTCATCAGTAATATTTGCTTTCTTTACTAAAAGAAGTTTAAATTTAAAAAATATATAGGCTGTAACAAAAAAAAATATCAAACATTTTTCCTTAATTTATTATGTGATTGAAGTAAAAAAATCATGTAATTTTTGTTTTCTGGTGATTGATGTGTTACAATAAATTCGTGCAATCAAGAATTTAAGAAATGCGTAACTTCGAAAAAAAATCAAATTATTTAAAATTTAAAAATGGCTCTGAAGCCGTGATTTTCGTTTTTAAAACGTAATTATTTTTAGTTAAGTTATTATTTTTTGACAAGTGTTGAAATTAGACGATACTAATATTATAAAGGATTTATATTACATCCGGGGAAAAACTGACGTATTTTATGCTACATATTTTTGTGACCGGCTTACAAATTTTTTATATTACTGAATATAAATTAGATACAATGTTTAATTCTACTTCAACTGAAATTTAGATATCCAAATATTCTTTTAGGTTAATACACATTTTTTTTGCTATCGTTATATATTTAAATGTCATTTAAATTTCTATAAATGATGAAATATTTCAAATATGTGTTTCCTATTTTCCATTTTGACATTTGGCATAAAATTAGTGTTCTAATCGCAGCTTTTCTTTTCAACAAGTTAGATATTAAAGAATGAGTAACTAGAAAAATAAATACAGAAATAACTTACAACTTTTCTTGCCTTGCAAAACATTATGCTGATAAACATAAATACTTTTCATAAATACTTTTATATTACAATACTTCAGAATTTCTTTTAGTAAACATAAATACTTTTTATACCTTATCAAAACCTAATCATTACCTTTAATAAATAAAACATTATGGAATTTTCTTTAATTTAAGCCATTGCCTTCAAATATATTTTAACTTAAATTTAATCTATAATACCAATGTCTGAAGCAACTTGATACATAGCTGAGTCTTACTTATAAGAAAATTAATGATTTAATTATTTTTTTACGAATACAAAAACACAAACAAGAAAAAAAACTATACAACACCGTATAACAACATGAAGAAAAAGACAAAATAGCAATTAAGAAAACTAATTATGAATAAAAACATTTAAGACAAAGAACTAGATCTTAATTATTCAACACAAAATAATTTAAATGGAAACTTTTAACATAATTTAAAAGAAAGGGGATATATAAGAAAAAGATCAAAGTAGTCACAATTGTTAGAAATTATATTTTTTTTCTTAAAAACTTTGAAAAATATGACATAAAAATATTTGAAGCATTATCAATTCTGTTCATCAATTTTATCGATCAAAAAATTTTGAAAATGTTTTTGGACGTTAAGTATTACAAAATCTGATTATATAAGTTAGACTAAAATGTTTTACAATACAAGAAATACTTCTTGAATTTGGAAAAATATACTAAAATTAAAAAATTCTTAAAAGCTTTACAAAAAAAATTTCTTCAAAATTAACGGGAAGGTTATTGAGATTTATATTCAAGTGACAAATATTTATACGATGCAAAAAAATTTAGATTGCGAATAACAAATTTAGGTCTTTGCAAATTCACATAAGCCATGCATTGTTATTCAACAAACAGTAAAATTCTATATTTATTTTTTTTAAAATTACACACAGGTCTATGGAAACATTATTATTAACAAAAACTTAACTATTACATAATTATTTGGAATATTTAACATGACATTGACATTCATCTTTGTACAAGTAGTGGCTCTGGAATAGACAGTTATAACTATTACTATACATTTAAATGCGTCTTTGAAATTCTCTCAAAACAAATCATTAAATTAATTAATTTAGTACGCAAAATACCTTTGATGAAATATGAAGTTTGAAAGTGAGCATTTGTGTAATTTACATATAGCCTTTTTCTAACAGATTATACATAAAAATCCACAAAAAATCAAGTTAAATATGTGTAAGCAAAAAATAAGGGTTTTATTATTATTTTATATTAAATTGATCATTTTAGTTTTTGAAAGCGTTGTAATTTTTTAATATTTTAAAAGGTAAGGTACTTTTTATAAAATATTTAACTATAAAATGTACGAGTAATCCCTCAAAAAATATGCGGCGCATGTTTTTCTTAAAATAATTAAATTATTTTAATTATGTGATAAGAAAATACAAATTTTACATTCATAAAATATTGTTTATTATTGTATCTTTTGTAACTAGAGGGGTATTCCAAGAAAAAAACCATCATCTTACTTCATTTTCTTTTTTAAAAAAAGAATTAAAATTCTTATTATTATTATTATTATTCACATTCCTTTTTTTTTATTGAAAATGTTTCAAAATTGTCAGTAGAAAGATGTACCAAATGTTTATGAACAAATTTTCAATTTTTCAATTCTGATGTGTTGCTATGTTATTCATTTTGAAATGACCTTCCAGATAGGAGATATTTTAATTTTTACCAAAACCAGAGCTCTTTATCTTAGTTATTATATGAAATTGCTTAAAAAACCAGTGATGATACTAACATAAGAGACTGTATATTTTGTAGTAAAACAGTATTGATAAATCTGAAAGTTACAACACTTCTACTATTATACAGAACATACACAAAAAATCCAGTTGATTATTTTAAAAACTTTTTCAGCAATCGCTGTCCCGTTTGAGCATTTTCAAAAAAACACATTTAAATTAAAGTATGACATCTTGTTTAAAGTAATGGCATCTGCTTTTACTAAAACACTTGTAGTTTTAGTTCTAGTGAACAGAAAATAACAAACTTGGTATTTTTATAAAGCTAATAATATGGCCTATAAAATAAAATCATTATAAATTTGTCAAGTTTAGACAAAATTCACACTTTTAGGGTAGTCGGATACTTTAAAATAACAATATTCCTTTTACATAATATCAGAAACAATATGGATTGTAAAAAATATTGTTCTATTTAATAATTCTGTAAATAACTCCCAAATTCATCCTTTTTAATCACATACTTCGTCATTCAAACTATATTTAGCTCGTTGAATATTTATGTGACAAAATATTTTATTTAAATTTATGATATGCTTATTAACTTTACACTCTATCCTAAGAATAAAATGACTACACGAAATCACAGGTGTATAATACGTAAGATGGTATAATAAGGTAACAGTTAAGTATTCTCAAACTACAGTTAGAAAAAGATCTTCTAACAAGAATAGAACTAGAGGGGAAATTTAATAAATTAAAATTGAATATTTCAAAAATAACGCATCAGATGTAATTGTTTTGTATTTAAGGAGTATTTACTCTTGCTCATAAAATATCGAACTGTGAATCTTTTATAAAATTACTATAATTATATATATATATATAGACAGGAAAATGAAACTTAAACACAAAACATAAATTTAAATTTTGGCAGAAAGATTGGTTAACAGGGAGAGACACCGTTGATTTTTGCTTTTCTAGAAACCACATTAAAAGTCACACGATGTATATCTGTTCTAGAATGTAACGGGAATTCCGTAGCCAGGGATGTATGAGCCCCACAACGAGTTCGCCAAATAGCACCCATCGCATTTTTAATCTCTGGCATACGAACAACGTAAATAATTGGATCTACAAACGATTTGACAACAATCATGGAATTGATGAAAATCCCCGTAGGAATTCGAACCCACAAAGGAATCTCCGGGTACGGCACGGGACAGTCCAAACAAGTAAGGATGAAGTACAGGACAGCGGGCATCCATCCTAGAATGTAGGTTCCCAGAATCAGCAAAGTGGTAATGGTTGCCTTGACATTCTTGTGCAGCTGCCTGCTGGTCGGGGTTTGTAGCAGACCTCTTTGGTGTTTCCGTACCAAAATGAACATGTGGGTGTACATTCCGGACATTAGGACAAGAGGAACAAAGAATAGCACCGAGGTTGTGACTCGAAAGGGTACACGTAGAAGGAAATCGACTCGTGAGCAGTAGTGGGACTGAAATCCATCGTTTGGAACTAGAGAAAAGTATGTCAAAAAGAACACCACAGGTATAACCCACATTGCCGCGATTGCAATGATTGCTGTTCTTCTAGTGACAGTCGCAGCGTAGTGTAGTGGTTTGAGTATCCCGATATAGTGATTGACAGCCAATGCTAGAAGATGCAGAACAATTATGACGACACCACCCAGCCGGAAGGCTTCGAGGACCAGGATGTAGCAATGGTTGAAAAGCCCCAAATTCATCCCATAGACAGTTGGCAACAGGCTATTAATGACAAGTCCAATTCCTATGACAAGAGAGGCATAAGCATCGGCAACTGCAAGGGATAAGCTCAGGTATAAGGTAGGGGATAGTCTCCGGACCCATTTGACACTGAAGACGATCACCAAATTGAACAACATGGAAAGAAAGCATGCTGTGAGCATTACCGGCACCACAGTTTGATATAAAATCTTCACATTATCTTCTTCAGGACTGAGTGCACTGACGAGAGGTACAACTGTTGAAGACCCGTTCACATCAAAGTCCTTTCCACCATCATCTAAAGCTTGGATATTGAGTTGAAGAGAAGTATTATTGAGCAGGAGATTTTTGCAATCGATAGGATGCTGTAGGCTCCAGCAATCATGATCCAAGTGGGGGTGCTCGTTGTAATCTCGGAGAGCAAAGCGCGAGGCCGCGTGTCGTATGCGGTGCTCATCGAGCGGTAGTCCCCGCATGTCTAGTCCGCTTTTCCGAAGACAACTAAGCCACGCGGAGAAAGAGATATTTCCTCCGGACCGCGAAAGGGGGGACACGGCTACTGCTGCCCCCTAGGGGGTGCGCACATACCTCTATTATTTCTCACATATCTGTGATATCTGTTATGGGTATGGATAGGCATAATAAGGTAAGAACCAATCAGAAGGGAAGTGAAGTTTATGAAAAAAAAAGAGTTATAAAGAAGATATTTTATTGATCGGGTCGTTGTTTTAAAAATATTTTGTGCGTTATGCATAAATTCATTTGAAATAACAAAAGAAAAATAACTGAACTGAGAGAAATACATGCCAGTGGATGTATAATTTAGTTAATATAATTTTTATTTTTGAATTTTTTTTAATAAATGAATAACAACACGTTTTTTCATTCATTAATTACAAATCATCAATGAGGGAACTTATACTTAATCAAATCTTAAACTTTGATAATTTTTTTCTCATTTATTACAATCAAAACGTAAAATTATAAATATTTTTTGACGAAAAATATTCCTAAAGAAAACTTAACCTTCTTATATAAGTTGCGAAGAAATATTAAAGCACTATACAAAATACAATTTAAATTATAAGTAGCATATATAATTAAATAAATAAGGAACATTAGATACATTATGTGATAATTAAACTTCATTCAGAAAATAATCAAAATTTGAATACCCTGTCAAAAATAAAATAAAGCCTTATAAAAGCAACATGTCTAAATAAGAACAAAACACTTACCTAAAACATATTTATTATAAAACAACTAAAACTCAAAAGAAATCCGATCTCCATTTTATACAGCAATGCATACTGACGTTTCCTACACTTTTAAAATTATAAAGTAATTAAAACGTACAAAACTATGACTCCAATGTTTACATTAATACTTAATGTTGAAGATATTATATATCATATAAAAATAATCAATAAAATGCCTTATATTTTAATAAAAAAATTTCTTATTTATGTTAACATATAGAAATGCATCAAAATTAATATATGTGTTTAAAAATAATGAAGTACGTAAAAAAATGTCTTTCACAATCTTAATTTTCTTCAGCTCCAAAAATAAAAGGGTAAATTTTTTAGTTTCCACTGAAAAATGATTTTATAACAGTTCTCTTAATGAAAAAATATTGCTCTTAAAACTCAATGGGAGAAATAACAAGAGGGGGAAATTTCCAATCATAAAGTTAAAATTTCGATCCTCGTGGCATAATATTTTTGCTTCAAGTTGATATTTTTTGTATTTTTTCATTGTTTATTCAGCAGCCCAAAGCAATGTAGCGCGCGCAAAAAAAAAAAAAAAAATTAAAGCTTATAAAAAATATATTCAAACCTGGATTATTAAAGTAGTTTTAATATGTTACATAAATCTTCTTTTCTTTTCCTGTGATGCATGACTGAAATTTTTAATTACCAAAACTATAAATCCTGTTTTTATTAAATACTTACCCAGTCTTAGTAGGAATACATTAATAAAGATGCTTTAAATGCAACCATTTTTATTTATGGTTACATGAAGAAATGAAATCATAATGTTCATATCTTAGTAAAATATTTGCCTGAAATTGTTAAAATAAAAACAATTTTGTTATTTTTAATTACATTGTTTTCGGTTTTTAGTGGACGTATAAGCAATATTAAAAATTAACAATCAGAGCATAATGATTTCAAAATTTTACAGGTTGTTGAATTTAATAGGATGCACATGTATATCATAAATATAATCTTGAATATATTTTCTCAAATCAAGAGTTCGAGTCCTAGAGCCAATAAAAATTGACATACAGTAATTACATTTTTCAAAAATTTACTTGATTATATGAATACTAGCTGGTATACCCGTTCTTTGCATGGGTGAATTGAAAAATTAAACAATACAAATTGAAGGATAAAGAAGTTCTTAATGAGTTAATTTTACGTGAACTGCAAATAAAACAAAAAAAAGCTTTTCGCATATCTCAGCTGAACAAAAAAAATCATATTTGTTAAATTTTAAGTCTGTAGAACTAATAGCCGATAATAAGAATTTTTTTTATTTATAACGCTCCGTAACTCTCTTGTGGGTTGATTTTTGAAATTACCTTCCTAAGTTGATCTCTGCTCAGCAAAAGTAACCCATTGTTACACATTTTGTGTAACGAACGCTTAAAACAGTGTAAATAATTTATATCTGGATGTGTAATATGTTAAATTACTTTCTGTTGCATTTATTTTATGTTAAAATTGTAATATTGTATATATTTATATTATAATGGTAACTCAAAGGAAATAAAGCTAAATTTTGGCGATAGAGCCAAATTGGCATTATTTTTGGCGACCCTGTTGGCAACTTGGCGATTGATTGAAGGATGCAGAAGTTGATATGCTGTAGCGTCCGTCACCTGGTGGGGAACTGCAATGGAGAGAATAGCACAAAAACCGTCTCCACAAAAAATACATATACATCCCAAATTTCATAGTGATTAGTTAAACGGTGTTGAAGTGAAGCGAGGTCATATATGAAAACATCCATTTTATATGAATAGATTAATTTATATTTAGTAAATTTTGATTAAATAAAATTTTGAAACTAAATAAATTTTCGTAAATTTGTTAAACAACTTAATTCATTCTGATAAATGTATTTCATCAGATATGTATTGCATATTAACAAAAGGTGACACGTTATGTTTCACATTTGTTAAATACAAATATATAAAGCAAAGCAAAAAGTTGAGTATAGTTTTCTAAAACTTTTATTGAGTTTTTTAACTTTAATATGATTTTTTTAGTTTGTTTAACATTCATATTTGTTTTTAGAACGTTTCTCCATACCCCTTCATACCTTTCAAACCATTTCGCTTAAACAAAATTCTGAAATATTCAGAACCATTAAATAATATTTTTTTTAGCCTCGCAGTCACAAAATTCCAATAAGAAAACATTAAATATTTCATTCAAAAAAAGTTTATTTTTACTTCCCAATTCCCGAAATAAAAAGTTTCCTTTTTCGAAGTTTCTTTTCAAAGTTTTATAAATACCGTAACGTTCTTTTTTTTTTACCTTTTGATTATAAATTTTGCTTTCGATTCAAGTACCTTTTTTTCCCATCTTTTATTGAAACTATTAAGTAAATGAAGGCCTTTGAGGCAGAAAACCAACTTTTAGAAGCAGGTTACTTTACTGAAATAAAAGAAAAAAGAGAAATTACTTTCTCGGATTAGAATCAAATATTCTGATTAAAAAAACAGTTAAAAGATTCTTCGAAGCACAGCTTGGTATCAAAAATAAAACAGAAATATTCTTTTTTGCCTTTCAAATTTTTTATGGTTTTGTTGGTTTTATTTTATGTATATTTCTTCTTCCCATATATAATTGAATAGTTAGTGCCCCATTTTAGAATTAGATTCCTTTTTAGGCTAAGTTTCCAGAATCTGATACCCAATAATAACTATAAAATTTATGTTCAAGCACACATTACAATGTAAAAATATTATTTATAAAAAAGGAAAGTAATATATTTTATATGAATGTATGTAATATTTTTTACAGTGTCCACTAAATTATTTTTAGATTATTGCGTAAAATATCATATTGAATACTATAGCACTTTTAGAAAAGCATTTTCACACAAGAAAAGAACTACAAATAGCTATTTAATTATTACCGAAATAATTTAAGACTCTATCTAGAAAATTATAAAAACTCTAATCTCAGCTTTTTGGAAAAAAATAATTGAACTCGTTGTTAGACCAAAAAAAAATGTTTAATAATGGAAAGTGAATTAAAGCTAAATAATTAATTAAATGCCAGAAACTATGCTTAATTCTCTTGCGGTATCTGAACACATTCAGAGTTATTTTTTGAAGAAACAGCGTACAAAAACATTATAAATACTTTTAATAGAGATTACTACCAGCAATATTTAAATCAAGTTTAAAAAATCCAACAAAAATTACCATTATAAATGAAATTTTAGCAGTATTTTAAAAATCATGTAAGAGGGTCCGGCACTTTCTATAGGAGACTATGTTAAAATTGCGTAAGTTTATGTACCTTTTTCTCAGAAACTGCTTGCTTCTCATAGATGAAATTTTTAAAGTTGGTTATATGTACTATTAATAAGACTTTAATAGAGGTTTTTGTCCTTTTACTAAAAATTAAAATAATTATGAATTTTTTAAAAAATGTCCAATTTCCCCCCCCCTAAAATTTAGTTTAAAAAGGCGTTAACTAAAAACGTTTGCTAGATATTTCTTATCCCCTCCATGAAAATGTGTAAACATGTTGAAAATATACTTACTGAAAATTTGAGGACCCTATATTAATTAGTTTCTGAGAAAGAGGTACATAAAGGGGAAAATATTGCATTTTGAGAAAACAGGCTTCATAAAGAAAAAATTTGTAATTTTTGACGATTTACCTTTTTTAATACTTTCCAGAAAAATATGAAACATTTTCTTTGCCCTCTGCTTCTACAAAAGACTCTACTTATTTTCTTTTTTTTTTCATTATTTTTAGCAATCTAGCCCTTTTTTTTGTATCTCAAGATGCTTTCGTTGGGCTACACGAATCCTACGTGCATCTCATTTTTTAAAGCACGACACACAATTAAAACCTGGTTCAATACCAAAATGTTTTAAAATGATTAATTTGTCTACATGGCCCATATTGAATTGTGCAATTGCCATATTTACCCCTAATTTTAGAGTTTTTAACTCCACAAACGTAGATTTTGGAATGACTGGCCATATGATATTATTAACTGACTCATTGGAGTTTTGAGTCTTTCTATGTAGACATTTTTTAATAACCTAGGGTCAGCTAAATCTCTAAAAATTGGCTTCATTTCATTCACGAGGGAAGATGGCACGTGGGTATATATTTTATGGTCATAATGCTTTTCATTAAATTCAGCTTTTGCTTTCTGAAACTTGCACCATGAATTTGTACCCGAGGGACACAATCCATGTTGAGGGCTCTCATTTGTAGATAAAAGATGGAAATAAACAGCCCACACAGCAGTTTTCATGTTGATATTGTTTCTAATGGTCATACCCTAATACCTCTGAATTTTTGAAATTAAAATGTCGGTGAGTCGTTTGCGTCCACTTAGGCTTATTCCATCACTTAATTTTTTTTCCTCTGTTTTTTCTTTTGAGATTCAAAAGACGGGTACCCATACACTTTTGGATATGCCCAACGCACTATAATTTTTCCACTTGAGTGTCATAAGGATTCAGGACAAGTATTGATGAAAAACCTCTTTAATCTCCATCGCCCAAATATTTTGTGTAACGAATGCCATAATGAGCTTCGGATCTTTCAAATATCGCCGTTACACCTTTCACTTCCATGCCTCCACTTGTTTCACTATAGCTGGCAATACATGATGGTTCATGAACAGAATTAAATGCAGTTTTGCACCGACAATATTTCGAAAACACTTCAAAGTCAATAACTTTTCCAGTATCAACACTCGTAGCTGTAACAATACCATTGAGGGATTGGTATCCTCTTTTCTGCCATGATCCATCTAAGGCAACAGCAATGTCTCGTCTACCTTCTATTCGTGTTGCCTCCTCAACAGAATTTCTCATTGATTTTTCACAGGTAAATATAGAAGAGTCGAACAACAATTCTGTATAAGTACGGAATTTTTCAGGTGGAGATGGCAAGTTCATAAGTCCACAGAATGTTTCTGCAGTTGAACGAATTCCAATAAATCTGAAAGCAAATACCATTCTGATATTTGAGTGGAAAAGTTTATTTTTATTTTTCAATTTAGTTGACGTATGGAAATCATGTTTTTTTGCTCAAAAACTGCAACAAAATTCCATATAATACACAATTCCAATTCTTTTAGAAGCCTCCAATGAGATGAAATGGCCACAGTTTTTACAAACAGCATAGTTCAATAAAGCTTTATTCAATGAATTTAATTCTATTAAAACATTTTTTTCATTACTTCCTTCCATATCTTCATATAAACTGTTGTTTGAAATAAGTTTTCGTTTTGAAGCACTTTGAATAACAGTTTCTGTGCTGTCTGATGTGATAGCTGGAACATTTTGAGCAATCATTTTTTGAACGCTGACATTTTTGAGTTTTTTAAATATTTTTTAGATCTCCCCATAATTTTGTCGTTAATAAAATACTGATAAATAATTTAATGTAAAACGTGGATTAAACCGAAAAAAAATCTGGATAAATAAATTAGAATTCACAATTAGCAAGTTCAAGCAAGAATAATCCCATTTGACAACAAACCAAACGGAAAAAAAATAACTGTGCTGAGTTTTCTTTTCCTTTCTTCAACGAAAAATCGTTTTATTTATGTGTAAAAAAAAATGTTATACTAATTGTGGACAAAAAAAATCGCGCTGTTATCGAAAACTTAAGCATGATGAAAGACAGGTGCTCCTCGAGGAGACAGGTGCTCCTTTCTTTTAAAAAAATAAATAAAAATACTTCTACTTATTGTATTTCCATATATCATATATCATTTTAAGCAGAAATGATAAACTTTTCAAAAATTTAAAAAAGTCAAAATCGATCATTTTTCAAAAATTCATGTGCCGGACCCCTTAAAGCAGAAAAAAGTGATGAACCCCCCAATAATAAATAAAAGTATCACTAAAATAAAGTACACTAAATAAAAAAGTACCAAAATAAAGTACACTAAAATAAAGTATATATATATTATATATGTATGAATGGATGTTTGTATATATGTGAAATCGCTCCACTCCAACATCTTTTAACCGATCACTCTGAAAATTAGCATGTGTATGTGTTTTTTTTTTAGGAGAAGGGTTTTCTTTGCTATACTATTTGTTGCAGCTCCCCACCAGGTAGCAAACTTCTGAACCATTCAATCAATCGCCAAGTTGCCAACGAGATCGCCAAAAATAAAGCCAACTTGCATATCACAAACATTTCGCTATATTTCCATTAAATCGCCATTATAATGTAAGGAACGGTGTTTCTTGCGAATATTATACTTTTAACATAAAATAAATACAGAAGAAAGTAATATTAACATATTTCACATCCAAATATAAATTATTTACACTTTTTAAAGTGTTTACTACTCAAAATTTGTAACAATGTGTTGCTTTTGCTGATCAGAGATTAGCTTAGGAAGGTGTTTTCAAAAATCAACCTACAAGATAGTTACGGGGCTTTATAAATAAAAAAAAATCCTTTTTATCAGTTATTAGACCTTCAGACTTTAAATTTAACAAATATGGTTTTCTTGTTCAGCTGAGATATGCAAAAACTTTTTTTTTTGTTATTTAATTGACAATTCACATAAAATTAACTCATTAAAAACTTCTTTATCCTTCACAATCTGTATTGTTTAGTTTTTCAATTCACCCAAGCCAGGAACGGGTATGTCAGGCAGTCTTTAATAAATATGATAAAAAGTGTGACAGATTTATGAGGCTATTATTAAATAACAGGCTATAACTCAAAACATATTCACACAATAAAAACTATTTTAATACATATTTCCTATAAAATAATATAAATATCAGATTCAAAAAGTTTCTTTGAAATATATTGAAAATAATTAGATTTATCAGACTGGTCATGATAGACTTTAAACCATTTTAATGGCCACTTTTGATAGATTTAGAACACTTCCGGTTTTTCTAATTTGCTGTAATTTATTGTAAGTCAGCATCTACATAACGTTGAAGCAAAGCAATATATGTTTCGTATAAACAAGATTGTTCTGTCCAATAAAATTTAAAAAACCAAAAATATGTAATTTAATTGAAATTGTACATTTCAACATGTTTGGATACCTAAAGCCATTGCATTCAAAGCATATTAGTATAACAGACTAAAGGTGACCGGCTGTATTATATCTGAAAAGTGAGGCAAAATAAAAAATCAATCTCTCTTCAACTGATTCCAAAAACTCCATTATACACCGGGGTTTCAAGATTATGATTCTCTTCAGTTCTTTAACGGGAACAAATTTTGCAATCATGAATTGAGGTAACTAATAATGTGAGAGAACTTCACATCTGTATTTCTGGATATAAGAAAATGCACTTCATTATTTCTAAATGTAGAAAACGGGGGGGGGGACATAATGTTACAGACCTCAAATACATTTTTATTTTACGCTGTAATCAAAGCACTTTCTGAGAAGAAAAAAATGTTAAAAGCCTTTTTTAGCTACTGCCTTTATTGGATAACAGTGTTAATATTAAAAGAAAATCACCAATTTCTTGGCCATCAACAAAGAAAACTTGTAAACGGAAGTCAGTAAATCAATCTCTAAACTTCGATTTCAAGAGAAATAGTTTTTAATTTTAAAAAAAGTAAAACAATTTAGTTATTTAATCAAAATTATACCTAAGAGAAAGATGTATTTACAAAAAAAATAATAAGTTTTTCTAAAATTATGAGAATTTTAACATACTCTTTTTCCAAATATCGTATTAGCTTAGATACAAAATTAAATAAAAACAGTCTTCTAAGCCAAACGACTTCTTATTAGTTGCCATTCTACTAAGAGGATTTCAAATGAAAATAATATCATGATAATATTTATTAATAAATATCGTCTGGATTATATACAAATAATAACATATGAAAACCATTCGTAGCAAATATTGTCTGGTTCATAAAATAAATAATTTCATAAAAGAAAAATTCATTAAATATCGTCTACCTTATAAATAAAAAAATAAACCTTCAATATTGATCTCATCTTATAACAAACGTTAAAAAAATAAAAAATAATGATCAGCAGTATGTGAAGATAAGCCATTTTATGAGAATCTGAAGAAAATGGTAGACGTAAATATTGTTAAAACTTCAGAGAAAAAATATGGTAATATATTTTAATTTTTTTCAGTGTCAAAACACTCCGTAAACTATCAACAATACACATTTTCCTAACTTAAGCTTAATTTAAATTCACATCGAAAATTTGTTTTTGTTCCTAATTTTAGCTTCTAATTTAGTAAACGTTTTAAAGAATAAATTTTGTTTACATTTCGTATTTTCCTTAAGACCATTTTTTAGCATTAGAAAAGAATGTTTATTCAAAGTATTAAGGTAACTATTTATGAAAAGAATTTAACCTCGAAATTCGATAGTGAAGTGCTTTTTAAATTTAAATGTTTTTTGCATTTATCAGAGTATTTTTAAGAATTTACCGTAATAGTATTAGTGATGTAGTTAATGGATTTTTAAATACATAGCTTATAGTTTTAAGCGAAGTTTGTACCAAAGTTTTAAAGGATATTCTCTTTTGCGTTTCAAATTAAGAGACAAAAAGCCTTTTTCAATTCCTACCAATAGCTCACTCTCTCTATATATTTATTTATATATATATTTATCTTGTTCAAATTGTCAATCGTTAATAAAATACTTTCTTTTCATCTAATCAAATTCAAATAAATATTTTTAAAATTGCAGTGGATGACACTTGATGTTAATATGGTTTTTCAAACATTAATTCATTAATTACTAGTTAATAATTTAATTTAATTAATTACCGGTTTTCTACGGCAATTTAGATCCATCACTATTGTTGTAACAAAGTAACTGCTAAAGCAATGACAAAGGTTGGCGTCGAAAACCGGTCTCTCAGCCAAACTAGCCAAACCGGCTGAGCATTGTTACAACAATGCAAACAAATGCTATTTTCAATAATTTCTACTATTAGTTCACTCTCTCCCTATATATATATAGGGACAGAGTGAACTAATACTATACATAATACATAGATGATCTAATTATTGTTGGTTAAAATAATAATGTTAACCCCAATATTACTTTTTATCCCAATTATTTAGACCTAATTAAAATTAATAGTAACCCAGTGAAAACTAATTACTTGGATGTATCAATGTATATTAAGGACTATAAATTACATAGCAATATTTATGATAAAAGAGATGATTTTAATTTTAACATTCTTAAGTGCCTCACTGGAATTCGAATTTATCTATATCTATATATAGAAATATTGTTTTCAATTACATTTGTCGTAATAACGTATTAGTTAATAATAAATTTAATATATATTTAAATTTTAATAACTTTATTAAACATTGTATGGAACATGGATACCCTGCTAATTTTATAAAATGTTATATTCCTTTGTTTAGTTAAGAAATTGTAATTAGTTGTACAGTTCATCGATAGATAGCACCTCATGCTAAGTAAATTAACAATAATATATTTTACTTAAAATTAATTGTATATGTCTGGGTAGTACTTATATTTTCTATAAATTTTAAAACAAAATTTGGAGTATTTAAATGTGTATATACATATAGACTTTATGTTTTTTTATCAAAACTTAGTAATTTTGTGCGTTACTGATATTCACCTTTCTGTTGCCCGGGAAAATGGTTTTCGTTGTACTCACGTGGTAAATCTTCATCTAATTGGTTTAGCTTTGATTTTAAAATATTCTAGTAATTATTATAGGCTATAATATTATCGTTTTACATTAATTGATTATGGTTTTATTTGTAATAATAGTTAAACTTCTCTTGACATTTCTTACTTTCCCTAAGGCCCAGAGTATTGACAAATACAGGTGAAGGTTGGCTGGCTGCAACCTGTATTCCTGGTTCCGAAGTTCAAGAGTTTGCTTTATTACTACTCTAACTAAGACTTTTACTATCATGACTATAGTTATCTTAGGTTAATAACTGTTTTGTGTATATTTTTGAAATATATATATAAATATATATCTTTCAAATTTTCAATCATTCCTTAAATACTTTCCATTCATCCATTCAAAGTAGGAATTGATTTAAAAAGTTTTTAAATAAATTGTATTGCTGGTGTCACTGTTAATGAAAAAAAGTCAGGAAATGTGATGAAGACTTTAACTTTGAGGACACCGTACAAAAATTCCTAAAACATCCCTCAGTGAGGGACAAAATGTTGTTGAAACTACCCTTCACTATTTTGAACAAGGTGCGTCGGTAACGGACTTGTCGTTCCAGAGTGCAGTACGGAAGACAACTGGACGTTACGCATTTCTTTAAAAAAAGTCAGCTACTTAACTTTTATTATCGTCAGCTTTATACCTTCATAAAGTATTTATTCAGAGATGGGTCTGATCAGGTAAATTATTCAATGCAACGTATTCATTAATTTCCACTTTTTCATATACTAAATGCTCTATGCCTTTATAAAGTTCGTACTTTTCCTTTGTTTAAGGGTATTTGGGCAATTTGTTTTCTAGTGTATTCTCAAGCAAACAATACATGAAAGAGTGCAATACAATATTTTCCGAGGAAACACTCGTACTTACTTTTTTATTCCCTCTCGATAACCCAGCATTTTCATAAACTTGCCCCCCCCCCTTCTCTTCGGTCCACACTAGGCCGAGTTTGTTGGACTTTACTGTATTTAAAAACGAGAATTTTTCTTCAACAGTATAATTTAGTGCGAGAAAACTCTCTAAAGAGCTACATCAAGTTTTTTTTTTTAAATCGCTCTTTGGAAATCGATGTCAGAAATAAAATGCAATTATCGCTAATGAAAAAAGTCACAAAAACCTTTAATGAAAGCTTTATTTGCTCCTAAAAACTTTTAAGGTCCAAATGAATCGTCTGTTGTAAATAATTAAAGGCCTTCAAACATTATTTTACCTTTAGTCTTAAGTATGTTTCGAATGTTTGATCAGATTGTCATCGTTTGGTTTTCTGACAGATTTCTCTAGCAGTTCTGTGTGTTCTAACAAAGGTTATTATGTAATACGGAATTGATTTTATGATAAATGCATCTTACAGAAGTCAAGCAATGAGAAAATAATTCTAAATCTGCTTCAGGTAATGAGTTTCTCTAGATATATATTTCCCTTTCCCTTATGCATCCTAATGGAGGTAGAGGATTTCTGATGAAAATGCGTATTCATTTTACCTTTAGAAACCAGAGAAAAATAACTTCTAAAGGAAACTTTTCCATCGGTGTTAGGAAATAAAATTTTGAACACATATATGCTAAAATTTCTCTTATTACATTGAAATATGTAATTTAGTTACTGGATTTGAATTAATATCGATATTAGCTATACGAAGTACCTCGCAGTTGAATATTATGTTGAGACAAATAATAATGAACAGAAATAATTGCATAATTTAAACTCAATGCAATTTACAACCTGAACCGTTATTTAGCATCCAAAATACAAATGAGAAACGGTTCATAGCCGAGTGACTTGGTATTTACAGTTTAAGGGATTAAAAAAAAAATCACATATTTACGGAAAAAAAAAGATCCATCATTCTTACTACTCTTTAAACGTAACCTTATTAACTTTTATATTGTTCTTCAATTTAAAGAATCTTACAGCTGGAGCGCATCGATTGCTAGTAAAAGCATACGATGAGGCTGCTTTTAGTGAATAAAGTTTTTGAGAGTGGTTTTCAAAAGTTTAAGAACGGTGAATTGACATAGACAACAAAGAAAATTGATGAAGATTACTGGAGAAAGATTCATGCCAAAATCAAAAAAAAAAACTTGCATTAACTTTAGGAATGACTCCAAAAGCAATTTCACAGCTTTTAAAATCCTTGAAAATGATTCAGAATCAAGGAAATTGGTTTGCAGATAAACTGACGCCGAGAAACATTGTATACCTATTTTGCACATGCAAAATGCAGCTTGACAGTCATGAAACAAAAGTGGTCTTTTCTTTCATCAATAATAGCACATATGGAAACTCATGTTGTGTATTTAGTGGGATCAGCTTACTGTCGTTCTTGATGTTGTTGTCGTGTCCTTCCCGAAAGGAAAGAATGAAAGTTGCCAGAGCCTGAGACACAGGTTGACTTTCTACACGATAGAGGGAGACTCCACCTATCTCCACCTCCACAATTTAGGCATGGAACTGGAAGGGAGGGAAGTATTTTCTATCCCCCTGCACCCGTGGTTTCTGCTGCGACCACCCACAAGACTTTTGGATCCACTATTTTAACGAGCACGTACTCCGTGTGTATTCGAAGGGTATTTGGTGGCATCGAACCCTGACCTTCCGGTCTGGAGTCCGATGCTCTGACCACTAGGCTACCCACGGCCCCATCTTACTGTCGTGTATTAAAAATTACTCAAGCCATCGCTGGGCCTCGCTACCAAACACAGTTGATGAAATTCAATCGAGCACTGAAAAAAAACGCGCTCATAAACTACTCCAAACACGACAAAATTATTCTCCTATATGTTAATTCTCGTCCACAAGTTGTAATGCCGGTCAATACCTACTTAGAAACACTCACTTAGAAAGTCCTACCACACCCGTCATATTCACCAGTCATTGTCCCTTCCAATTATACCTTGTTCCGATCGATGGTACATGACCTGTCTCAACAGCATTTCCCATCACATGTAGATAACAATTTATTAGTGGATAGCCTCAAAAGACAAGGTTATCTTCCGACACGGTATCCGTAAGCTACCAAACAAAAATTGGAAAGTAGTGACTAGAAAAGGACAATACTTTGAATAAAACATAATGTACCGTTCTTTCGTAATAAATGCCTAATTTTTGTTTAAGAAAATGGTGAAAACTTATTTATACTCTTTATATATTATACCTTTCAAATGTAGTAAAAAGCAAAACATCTTTAAAACAAGAATAATCATTTGAACACAGCCAAAGATTATTTAAATGAAAAATAAGCATTAAATTAATGTACCGCAGTGAAAATACTTTTAATAATTAACTGTTATTTCATCACAGCATTTCTTACAATACCACTAGCGAATCGTTAATCATAACATGGATGCCAACTCATGAATTTATAGTAATTTATACGCGACTTAAATATATGCTAAAACTTTACAATGCAAGCGATTCTTTTCTTAGTAGTTTGGCAATGAAGTGCGTCACTGGGGGGGGGGGGGGAGAACATTTTCTACAAAAAAAATACATTACCATACATTTAATATTCTTGTCTAAATAGCTTTCGATTACTTCAGGTTAGAGAAACACTATTTTTAGAACTGAGAGAAAATGTTAATCGTTATTTTTTTTCTGTCCATTGCCGTCTCGATATTCCAGCTAGTATAATTTGCAAGTAAATCTCATGGCAAGGAAAGAGTGTAATTTACCTATATTTATTCAAAATTTCCCCGCCAAGGTGTAAGATGCTGATTTTTTATTGATACATGTTAGAACACGAAATACTATTATTTTCAAACAATCATCTTTTTCTTCTCTGTTTGGTATTTTGGAAAGAAGGGATTTTATAAAGAAACTTTCTTATAACTATGCAACAAAAAATTATTTCTTTTGGAGCTATTACTGTTTTCTCTTCTTTAAAAAGAAGTTTACTATGTGTGTGTGTGTGTGTTTTATATTTAGGGAAAGTTAGGTGTATATACATATATACCTTAATCACACAAGAGAACACTCAGTTGTTCTATTTTCTGTGATATTATTTCTTTCGGAATTACAATAAAATTCTTACAGATACGTTTTTGACTATGCATGAAGCTTTGCAAATCTTGTTTCAAACTTATTTAAACTTTAATCCCTTTGTAACGAGATCTAACAAATAAATAAAATAAGTTTTAATTTTTTTTTCTTGATATTTTTGCTTATCTAACCCTTACAAACATTTTTTTACCATTGAAACACATAAATGGGGGAGGGCGCGGATCAAGATCTCTCCCATTGCCTTTGATTTTATTCTCGATTGATTATTATTCTTTCGGAACTGCAATAAAATTCTTACAGATACTCTGTTTGACTATGCATGAAATTTCTTAAATCTTGTTTCAAACACATTTAAACTTTAAACCCTTTTTTACTTACATAATAATAAATAAAAATAAGTTTTAATTTCTTTCCTGATACATTTATCTATAACCCTTACAAACATTTGTTAATAGTGGAGCACAAAAACGGGGGAAGAGAACGGGTCAAGATCCCCCATTGCCCCTGATTTTATTCTAGATTGATTATTATTCTTTCGGAATTGCAATAAAACTCTTACAGATACTTTTTTTTGACTATACATGAAATGTTTCCAATCTTATTTCAAACTTATTTAAACTTTAAACGTTTTGTTACGGTATATAATAATAAATAAAAATAAGTTTTAATTTTTTTTCTGATACTTTTGAGTACGTAATCCTCACAAACATTTGTTACCAGTGGAACACACAAAGGGAAGCACACGGGTCAAGATCCCCCCCCTGTCACCCCTGAATTTATTCTCCATCGATTATTATCCTGCCTATATAGTACACAAAACTTTAAAATTTATTTGTTATTAAATAATGTTAACTATTCATTCAATAAATTATTTTTAACTGTTTTTTTCGACAATAGAAAAAAATCAAAAGAGTATGTTTGGTGGCGTACAAGAATAGTGAGCTTTCGACCCTCAAAACTCCTTTGAAAAATTCCTGTGTGCGCCATTGTTTGTTACACATGCTATTAAACCACATATTTTTTTTAATAATATAAAGCACCATTTTCTATTCACTGTTTTATTACTATTTAGCAATTTATTCGGTGAGCATATAATATGCATTTATTCTCATAGCATAAATTTTTAGTAAAAATGAACAACTAATAGATATATTTTTGAATTAATTATTCTAAAATATAGGCTCAGAGAATGGTTAAATAAGGACCCTTGGGAGTCCTTGTTGAGAGGGTACATGGACAGCTTTAGAGGGTCTACGAGAAGTTTAATATAAAGTAAAATTTTGCAGTTATAATTTGATGGGGTGAGAGCGAAACTTCATCTTCTTTCATGACATTTTGGATGACATTGAAACGCTTTCAAATTGCTCTTTTTATTAAATAATATTTAAAGCTTAAAATATAATATGAAAATTATTAAATAGAAAAATTACTTAATACGAATAAATTTGCAAACATAAAATAAAATAAAGATAAATATCGTTGAAAAAATCTTGACTTAGAAAAATATTTTCGCGTGATGGGAGTGGGCGGAGCGATGCCTATCGAATCCGATTGCAGTAAAGGAGTCCGAGTTAAAGAAAGAAAATATTTAGATATATAAAAAGTTTTAAAAAAAGTTGTGGTATCGAGTGAAGCTTCTGTGAATGGCTGATCAGAGAGGTCAGCTATTTTTGCCCTTAAGTTTAGGTGAGAAGCTCGACCAATCATTGAATAGTAAATGGAGAGAATTTAAAAATAAAATTAAAAAATAAATAATATAGATAAACGAGAACATATTTTTGAATTAAAGAAAAGCAGGATCAATTAGGATTGATCTGGGTCTGAGGAAATTAAGGTCAGGAGTGTATCTTTTGATGTTATGGATCAATTTATCGTCAGAGTTGTCAGTTTTATTAAAGAAGTTGGTAGCATTTCTCCTAATTGTTTTTTGATAGTGGTCATTTTACTCGCGGCTCTGAGGTCTTCATTCCTCATGAACCAGCGAGCGTTAAGAATTTCTGACTTTTAGCACTTTCTAAATAATTATTATGGGTCTGCTGCATGTCCTCAAACAGGGGAGGTGTAGGCCAGGATCGTTTTTAGGATCAGACAATAGATATGCATTTTGTTTCTATTACTTAATTTTGATTTTCTGGAAATTAAAAGTAAAATATTTGTGACCCATTTAAATTACTAAGAAAGTAAAAATAAATTAGCAATGATTTTTACTTTTTAAAAACTTTTTAAAGTAAACAATTACACAGATAGATACATAAAGTGCAATTAATGACAAGCGTAGCACAGTGGAAGTCCGGCCGATCGCGAGTACGGTCATTTATGTAAATCATGGGTGTCTAAACAATGACCGCTTGTGGGCCGCATTGCAAAAATAATTTTTTTCTGGGCCACGCATACAATATTTTTTAACAAATTGAAATAAAAATTAACTCTATGTAGTTTTATTAAAATAAATTAAATTATTTTTTATCATATTTTTTTTTTAAATTTGAATTAGACATGAATAGGCACACATTTACCTTAAATTTCTAAGAGTTTCGTTTCATTTAGTTTGGATTTCATAAAATTTTAAAAAAATCATGTTATGAGATGAATGAATTTGCGTTTGTGTTGAACAAGCAAATCAAAATCGGGTTCAATAGACGAAGTTGCAATTCTTAATGCATTTTCAAGATATTTGTCAGTGATATTTGTCTTATTTTTGTTTTTTGTATGCTTCATTCTTGAAAAATAACTGAAAAAGTTGAAGACATTAATAAAGCATGAGTGTGAAAATGAGGATATTTATCGCGCGCGCGGTGTAGGTAATCATTATAAAACTCCAGTACAGAAACATTCCTAAATTTTTCTTTCAGTTGAATGCCCCTTTGCCGTTCAATGCATTCCATTTGAAGATTTGAAGGTAATTTATTTATTTCTAGAGAAAAAGGGGTAGAAAATATATTGAAATACTCATCGTTTTTTTGAAAATCTTGAAATCTTCTTTCAAACTCTTCAATTAAATCGAAAATTAATGCAGCATATTTTGCATATTTTGTGCATATATTTTTTTAAATAAAAATGTGTACAGAAATATTTTCCTAATTTGCGTTTGGCCGCACTTTAGACAAGCTAGATGTAAATTTAAATAGAAACGGAATAAATCCACTACATGCAATAACTTGTCTAAAGCATGGCAGTATAAAAGAATTGCGCATCTATTCATCAGTTTAGTTTCTTTGTGTAAATTTTCAGATGTGGTGTGAATGCAACAAATTATCCTTAATTTTGAATATAAATCAGTAATATTCTTTACAGTTTTTCAAAGTTAAAGTACTTTAGGTAAGTATTTTAAATATTACAATATATATATCTTCTTGTTTATATAATTACTAGCTGGTATACCCATTCTTCGTAAAGTGAATTAAAAAATTAAAAAAATACAGATCAAGAATAAAGAAATTTTTAATGAGTTAATTTAATGAATTGCAAATTAAACAAGAATAAAGATTGTGCATAACTCGACTGAACCAAAAACCATATTATTAAATTTAAGTCGTAGATCTGATAGCTAAAAAAAATTTTTTTATTTGTAACGCCCCCGTAACTCCCTTGAGGTTATTTTGAAAACACTCCTAAGCTCATCTCTGCTCAGCAAAAGTAACACATTGTTATAAATTTGTTGATTAACGCATAAAATAGCGTAAATAATTTATATCTTTATGTGTAATACTTATATTACTTTGTGTTGCATTTACTTTGTATTAAAATTATAAAATTCGCGAGCAACGCTGTTCTTATATTATAACGGCAATTCGATGGAAACATAGCAAATTTTGGTAATAGTGCCAAGTTGGTATCAATTTTGGCGATCATAATGACAACTTGGAAATTGATTGAACGGTGCAGAAGTTGCTATACTGTAGCACCACCTAGTGGGCACTGCAATAAAGAGGATAGTACAAAAGCCTTCTCCAAAAAGAATACATATATCTACTAATTTTTATAGTGATCGATAACGATGTTGGAGCGAAGCAAAGTCATATATACAAATATCCTTTTTATACACTCATGGACAAAAAAATTAGCTCACCAAGAATAATTGCGGGATCATAACGAAACTTGACATGAAGGTACATGTTGGGAAGATATGCAAATGATTAGAAATGCAGCGTGAATGCGCATTACGTATAGGCCGTAGAGGGCGTTAACGTGTTTCCGTGGAGTATAAAACAGTAACTAAAGCTTGTTTGAGTCATTCACACGAAGACCAAGCTCAGGACGCCCTCGACAGACCAGTCGTCGAGAAGTCCGCCACATCGTAAGAGATGCACGCGTACAGCCAACTGCTTCATCGGCCGCCATCCAGGCACAGGTAACACACATTTCCCCTGTGTGTTCTCGAACCATACGAAAGTGCCTGTCTGAAGGACATTTAGGATCGCGGAGCCCATTACGTGTGTTGCCCTTGATGCCCACCCACCGACGCCTCCGTTTGGAGTGGTGCCACGCTCGAAGAAACTATACCGTAGCGGAATGAAACCATATCCTCTTTAGCGATGAATCCAGATTCAATCTCAGCAGTGATGACAATCGTGTTCGTATGTGGAGACTCCGTGTTGAACGCCTCAATCCTGCCTTTGCTTTTACAGCACACACCGCTCCCACAGCTGGTAGGATGATATGGGATGTCATTGCCTACAATTCACGGTCACCCCTAGTATTGATCCGTGGCACCATGACGGCCCATCGGTATGCCCATGACATCCTGCAACCACATGTGTTGCCACTCATGCAACGGCTCCCAGGAGCCATTTTTCAACAAGGTAATGATCGGCTTCACACGGCAAGACATGTCATAAGACTGTCTCCGCAATGTTACTACCCTTCCTTGGCCTGACCAATCCCCAGATGTGTCTCCTATTGAGCCTATCTGGAATCATTTGGGACGGCGTGTTGGGCATCCCACGTGTTTGAACGAACTAGAGGTAAGGTTACAGCAAATATGGAACGAATTATCTCAAGACATCATGCAGAATTTGTATGCCTCAATGCCGGATCGTATCGCATCGTGCATTCGCGCTAGAGGGGGTTCAACGGGGAATTAAATCATCCGTTCTTTTGCTTTTTTCTCTGAAATAAATTATCCTTTTTCTTTGATTTTCTAATCATTTACTTATAGCAAAGTAGTTATTACGTATGTAAAATTTCGCTTCATTTTCACGACTTCTTCTTAGTGCGCTAATTTTTTTGTCCATGAGTGTATATATAGATTACCAAAGATAAATTTTTTTAAAGTTAATTTATGAAAAAGCCTTTTTAAAATAACTTTCATTTAGTTAAATTTGCAATTCTTTTATCCTGTTTTGATATAATTTCGCTTTAGGTTTCTGTATAAGAAAAGGCTCATGTGTAAAATTATATTTCGGAATCACTGTTGTAAAATATGATTCACATCTGATGAACATTTTGAAATCATTTAAATAATGTTGCATGAGTTAATTCCAAAAAACATTTCCTGATTAAGAAAGATCTTCATTTAATCATTCAATTTCATCTATTTAGATATATAAAATTAAGATATCCAATTTCTTTAGAACAAAATATATGAAGGGCCTCAAATAACTTTCAGAAATGAATAAAATTAAACATTGTTTATTATGAAACAAACTTCCCAACAGTACAAAGAACATTTAAAAATTTCCAAAAGTTTAAAACTTTACCTTCGAAACAGGTAATTTTAAAATATGTTACTTTTTTCTATGTCATAAACGAAGCGAACATGCAAAGCGTTTAAACAGTATCGTCAAGAATGTGGAAAGGAATATACAGTATAATACATTTACAATTTTTCCAGCCCCATTACTATATGACGATAAACAAATATTTTTCAAACAATCCGAGCAAATAAATTGTTTTAAGTGCTTAGGATTTCTTAATAATGATCAATAATAATACAAATATAATGTTTGGGCATCACTAATCTACATTTACCGTGACTCCTAATTCCAAATGTTCGAAGTAATTCACGCAATTCTGCCAAACAGTGTCTTCAAAATTGAAATTAGACGTGACACAGATGTTCGTTTTTTTATTGAAATGTAAATAAATTATCACGTAAACAAATCTTCAAAGTCTCCTATTTCACGCAAAAAAATTGACCTTTACTTTTTCATGGGCATTTTTTTGTTGTTGTTTATTTTCATTTAATGACTTTCACTCAATAACTCGCAAAACATCAATCAAAAACAAACTTATTAATCAATAGTCTTCTATTAATTTTTTACTAAAAGCTAATATTTGGAAACCCTGCTCGGTACTTACATACTATCACAACAATACTAACGTTAAAAAAAACTTGCCAAATTGGCAACCATGTACTTTTATGACTCATAATATATCATGACATAGACTACCTACAGTCCTTGAGTACGATAAATAAATTCAAATTATAACTTAATTTAAGTATCTATTCAAGATCTACACGATTAAAAAAATCTGAAAGAATTATGTCTAGACAGGAAACTGATAGAGTTTATGAACATCATTTTCGTCGCATCAATTGTCGCATCTATCATATTAGCTAGTGAAAATATTAGATACCGGATTATTATATTTATTTATTTTTTCTATTTATATCCCTAAGCCTTCTTACATTATTACCATGTTATCAAATAAGTTCATACTTAAATTTATTACTTCAAAATAAAAATAAAAAAATTTATGCTTTTTTTTAATATTTTGGATATTTGTACTCAATTACAAGATTCAAGACAGTGCGATGAATTAATTTAATATGAAAATGTATTACATTATATATATATATATATATATATATATAAAAATTAGGTTAACTATTTCTAAACAATGTTTCACTTAATTGATATATTTTACATTGTTGATTTTTCATGACCCTCTTTTGATAATGTCGTAATATTTTTGTTAAAGCTTCCAAAGAAAATTGAAATGGATTTCTGGGCTTTTAAAAATAATCATATTTGCTTGGTTGCCAAGTCTTATAACAGAAAATAATAAAAAAGCCTTGTTAAACTCGAATTTACTATAGTAGCTATTAAATTTAATTAAAAAAACAACTAATATTTTCAAGATCATTAAAATTTTATTCTGTCATCTGTTTTTCAAAATGGTCGAACCTTTTTTGATAAGATTGTTGACGACTGTAAATGTTGAAATAATTATTATTTAACGCTCGTAGTAAAAAGAAATAATCATACAATTTTAAAAGTATTTAAGCATAATAGCACTATGTACGAAATGCTTTTGATTATACATTTAAGATACTGATTGTGCATCGCAATCTGAACATTACATATTTATTTCCTTAAAAAAGAAAAGTATGCTTATATTTTTTTTTGAATAAAAATAACACCAAACAATGTCAGTAAAACTTTTTCGAATCACCATTGTAACGAACAGTGGCGCACACAAGGAGGGTGTCCTGGGGACCAGAGCCCCTGAGTTTTTTTCGATTGATGATAATCCTATATATATATAAATAAGGAAAATTCATTTAATTACTTGAAGAAACAATTTATTTTATTAATTTATGACGGATCTATATACGCGTCAATATTTAAAATCCTTTTGGGGAAACTTTGGGGTCAGCATTCGCGCTAATTCACAACCTCTCAAGAAGAAACCCTGATATATAAATTAGTTTGACTATATAAAGTGTATATAAGTTTTGTAGATGTAAGATAGAAGGAGCAGAAAAGCTGTTGCGGTGATACGTAGGTGAGAATATTAGAATATCTCACACATTGAGTATTTCACAAATATATCGCGAGTTAAGGAAGGAGTTGCTAAGATTAGGATCTAAGACAGATTGAATTAGATGTAGTTATTGGATCACTAGCTCTTGTTCACTTTGTCTACTTCACTTAGTCGTGTTCACTTAAAGTTATTCATTGAGGATAGATAGCTCACTTTAGCTCCTAGGGTTTCCTTTTGTAGTTTCACTTATGATTGATTAAGTTGGTTTGAAGAGAAATAAAATAATAGTTATTATGGACGTTGTTAGTGATGCTTTGCCCCCCCCCACACCCTTAGGTAGGCAAGATGGTGATAGAGGGGTGCCAAATAGGCAACCCCAAATTAATGCTAATTATTAATTCAATAATTTATTTTTTACTGTTTTTTCTTAACAAAATTGACAAAATTAGAAGAAATATTAGTGTTGTCTTAAGGTATGATACGAGTTGGGGGACTTTCGACCATTGACTCTTCCCTTGAAAAAATTTTGTGTGCGATACTGCAGTGCTCCGCAACCGGTGTGCCGCGGCACACTTGTGTGTCATGAGCCAGATACAGGTGTGCCGCGGTCAAATACATTGTATTTGACATTTTATAATTTTTCATCATGTATTTAATACACAATGACAATTTTTTTCATAATAATGTCTATTTTTCTAAATATACTCTAGAATAATTATTATAACTAAATAATTATTTAATGGTCCCTTGGTGAGAACAGTTGAAAACTGCATAGTGTGTTGTGTAAACACCAGGCCCACCAAATTAATCATAGATAAAGCAAAATGACCGTTATGCGCGTCGTTGCAGAATCATGCGCATGTGTTATTTGCATTTGCTCGTGGTACATCACGTTCACTCGTATGTCATTGTTGTCACTATTTTACAACACAAAGTTAAACACGTCCCTACCATTAACGAAAATTATTATTAATTATCTTACTGAATTATGTATGGTTAACGTTCTTCGTATAAAAATTTTTAAGTTTTATATCCCTTTAAATATGGAAAATTTGTTTTTGTTCCTACTTTTAGCTTCTAATTTAGTAAACGTTTTAAAGAATAAATTTTGTTTACATTTCATATTTTCCTGAAGACCATTTTTTAGCATTAGAAAAGAATGTTTATTCAAAGTATTAAGGTAACTATTTATGAAAAGAATTTAACCTCGAAATTCGATAGTGAAGTGCTTTTTAAATTTAAGTGTTTTTTGCATTTATCAGAGTATTTTTAAGAATTTACCGTAATAGTATTAGTGATGTAGTTAATGGATTTTAAATACATAGCTTATAGTTTAAGCGAAGTTTGTACCAAAGTTTTAAATGATATTCTCTTTTGCGTTTCAAATTAGAGACAAAAAGCCTTTTTCATTCCTACCATTAGCTCACTTTCTCTATATATTTATTTATATATATATATTTATCTTGTTCAAATTGTCAATCGTTAATAAAATACTTTCTTTTCATCTAATCAAATTCAAATAAATATTTTTAAAATTGCAGTAGATGACACTTGATGTTAATATGGTTTTTTCAATCATTAATTCATTAATTACTAGTTAATAATTTAATTTAATTAATTAACGGTTTTCTACGGCAATTTAGATCCATCACTATTGTTGTAACAAGGTATGATACGAGTTGGGGGACTTTCGACCATTGACTCTTCCCTTGAAAAAATTTTGTGTGCGATACTGCAGTGCTCCACAACCGGTGTGCCGCGGCACACTTGTGTGTCATGAGCCAAATACAGGTGTGCCGCAGTCAAATACATTGTATTTGACATTTTATAATTTTTCATCATGTATCTAATACACAATGACAATTTTTTCTTTAATAATGTCTATTTTTCTAAATATACTCTAGAATAATTATTATAACTAAATAATTATTTAATGGTCTCTTGGTGAGAACAGTTGAAAACTGCATAGTGTGTTGTGTAAACACCAAGGCCACCAAATTAATCATAGATAAAGCAAAATGACCGTTATGCGCGTCGTTGCAGACTCATGCGCATGTGTTATTTGATTTGCTCGTGGTACATCACGTTCACTCGTATGTCATTGTTGTCACTATTTTGCAACACAGAAGTTAAACACGTTCCTACCATTAACGATAATTATTATTAATTATCTTACTAATTATGTATGGTTAAAGTTCTTCGTATAAAATTTTTAAGTTTTATATCCCTTTAAATATGGATAAATTTTACGTCGGAAAGATTCGTCTTCACGTACAGATGATGAAGAACCCAGCACAAGTGTAACAAAAAACCTAAAGAAGATAGTGAAAAGAAAGTACGACGAAGACTACATTAAATATGGATTCTCGTGGTGTGGTGACGAAACGGCACCAAGACCACAGTGCAACATTTGCGGCGATCAGCTATCAAACGAGTCAATGGTACCCAGTAAATTAAAGCGGCATCTATATTCAAGCCATCCTAGCTGCGCCAACAGAGACAAACAATATTTTAAGAGGTGCTTAGAACAAAAAAAAAACAGAAGAAATTTATGAAATCGGCCGTAACAGTTTCTGAAAAGGCATTAGAAGCTAGCTTATCATGTTGCAAAATTAATTGCACGTCAGAAGAAGCCACATACTGTCGGCGAAACACTTATTAAACCAGCATGCATGGAAATTGTTAGACTTATTATGCTTGGGCCAATGAAGTTAAGGAAGTGAATAAAGTTTCGTTGTCTGCTGATACTGTTAAAAGACGTTTTCACGATATGTCAAGCGATATTTTAGGAACACTGATTAAAAAACTGTTATCGGCTGAAAAATTTGCGCTTCAGATCGATGAAACAACTGATATTAAAAATAAAGCACAGCTGTAGCTATTGTACGTTTCGTTGACAAGGACTTTATTAAGAACATATTTTATTTGTAAGGAGGTTCCAGAGCGAACTACCGGTGAAAGAAATTTTCGAGTAACCGATGATTTCTTCAAAATATGTAATATTCAATGGAGCAACTGCATTGTTGTTTGCACGGATGGAGCTGCGCCAATGACGTGTAGTAAAAAAGCTTTTGTCTCTAGTGTAAAACAAAAAAATCCAACGGTACAATTTACACACTGCTGCATACATCGAGAAGCATTGATGGTCAAGAATTTGCCGGAAGAACTTTTGAACACGATGAATGGATGCATTAAAATCATAAACTTAATTAAATCAAGAGCCATAAATTCGCGAATTTTTGGATTACTTTGTGCAGAAATGGGAGCCGAATATGAACCCTTATTATTTTATACAGAAATTCGTTGGCTATCCCGAGGCAAAGTTTTGGCTAGAGCTTCGTCACGAGGTGCGTGAATTTCTTTTAACACAGAATATGCTCGAAATATGCCAGCACCTCGATGATGATAACTGAATACCCAAACTTGCATACATGGCTGATATATTCGAGCATTTGAATGAACTTAATAAAAAAATGCAAGGTCGAAATGAGAATATTTTTACTTGCTCCGACAAATTATAAGGATTTATTAAAAAACTCGAACTTTGGCAGAAAGAGTTGCAAAAAGGATGTTTGGAAATGTACCAAAGACCAATCATATTACAATTGAAAACAAACAATTAATTGTGGATCTGGCCCAACAACATTTAAGTATGCTTCAGCAGAAATTTGATCCATATTTTTATTCCATTAATACGGAACAATACGATTGGATTCGAAATCCTTTTGCAACCATGCAATAAATTCTACGGAAGCACTGCCTCTACAAATTCGAGAGGAATTTACAGATTTAAATAATGACATGACTTTAAAACTATACTTCTCCGAAGTTTCATTAGATGTTTTCTGGATTTACGTTAAAAAAGAATATCCTCACATTTCCTACAAAGCAATCTTAACATTACTTCCATTTTCACGACATATTTATGCGAGCAAAGTTTTTCAACTCTTGTATTAATTAAAAATGATAAGCGGTCATGCTTAAAAGATCTTGACCAAGAACTTCGGGTTGCTTTGTCAAATATTGAGCCGAATATAAAACTTTTGTGTTCATTGAAACAAGCGCAGGTATCACATTAATAATTATTATGATTGCGTAGAAATAAATATGTTATAGTTTTATGTATGTATACTTTTCAAATAAAAAACAAACATTATTGTAAAATTTGTGTATCATTAATACCTATATACTTTAGCTTTTGGTGTGCCGCGGAATTCTAGAAAGAATTTTGGTGCGTCGTAGGTGAGAAAAGGTTGCGGAGCACTGTTCTAGAGTCTAGACCAGGGCCTGGCAACATTTTAGTTGTGGTGTGGCAAACCAATCTACCAGTATAATTAGAGTTCCACGTAGAACATTTTTCAAACAATGCGATCCCTTCAATAATGCATGCAGAGTTAGAGAAAAGAGATCACTAATATACATATTTACAGATTTGTTATATATTAATTTTGTATCATTTAAAGATATTTCTTAGCATAAAATAAAGAGCAAAAAGTAAAACTATTTCTACAATAAAATTTTTTAAAAAATTAAAATTACACATATATTATATGTTTTTAAACATATTTTAAAATAGGAAATATACAACATAGAATATAATTGTTTCCTTCATTTTCGTTTAATCAAAAAATAATATAAAAAAAATAACGCGAACCTAGCGCTTGCAACACTTTACTTTCGTATCGCAAAATCAGGGAAATAATTTGTGACTTTCAATTTGGCTCGATTCTGAGTGTTCAGTTGTTAAACAATTTCTTTGTAGAAACGAAATATCTTTTATGTGAGGAAAGATTTTTACTTAGATATGTAAGAACCAAAAGTGGAAAGCAGAACATGCTGTTTTCTCTCTTCAAACAATTAAATCTCACCAGCAATAACATTCAATAATTTACAAATAGATACAAATAATTTAAAGATGTTTGCAAAGATGGTCCATTACAAATTTATCAATTTCCATACGCTCAAAAATTGACAAATTTGTAGAGTAGTGCAAAGTGCCACTGAAAACTTACTGCGTGCCAAATGTGGCATGCATGGACAGGTTGCCGACCCGAGTCCAGACGGTAAGTTCATGCTAGTCTACACACTGGTAAAGAGTTCGTGTGCATGGCAGGAGGCTATCGCTTCTACATGCATTATGCAAGTATCAAAACATTAAGATTAAAATGTTGATTTTTCCCCTATTTTTGATTCTATATTCTTGATATGTTATATAAATATAGTTAAAACATAGTATGTGTGACCTTGATGTGTTAGATTTCTCTGAAAATAAAAATGTTTTCTTTTCTCTTGAAAAAACAATTAAATCTTTTAACGAAAGTACAAATATTTCGTGTCCGAAACACCTGAAGTGGCGCGTTTTATCCTGGTAGGACAGAACCAGGGACCTTTGGGTCCAAAGCCGAGTAACTTAACCACTACACCAAAACGATCACCATGTGCGGAGGTTGTTACTGGCTTATATAGATTATATCACAACACACTCCCCTACCAGAGAGTCGGTTAGGCGAACGAACGATATAGCTGTTAATGAGAACAGTCAGTTTTTTTTGTTTTTTTTCTTATGAGTTGCGTCATGTTTATCTGACGATTTTTTCTTGGTTGCTCTCTTTCGTCATGTTTATCTGTGACGATTTTTTTCTTGGTTGCTCTCTTGCGTCAAGTTTATCTGACGATTTTTTTCTTTGGTTGCTCTCTTTTTTGCGGGTAGATGGCGCCACGACAGATCACTTGAGGTTTCGCTTTTCTTAGTTAAGCTAGGGTCACCAAATGAAGCGGCGCGGTGGTGTGTGTGTTCTATCCTAAAAGGACAGAACCCGCGACTTTTGGATCCGAAGCCGAGTAACTTAACCACTACACCAAAATGATCACCATGGTGTGGAGGTTGTTACTGGCTTATATAGATTATATCACTACGTTGTTTACTTTCTGTAATTAAGAATGGGATTTAGGATCTTTCAGGAACTCTCATTTTTTTTTTTCTCTATCTCATCTAACATATGGTCTTTGTTAAACATAAATAAATACCCCCAGAATTCCTCAGCAATCTTTCCCCTATATATTGGAGACTCTTCTTCGAATAAATACAAATTTTTTCTCTTTCTCTTCATCCTTCGTCTAAGCCCCTACATTCAGCATATATTTTATTTCAATTATTTATATAATAATAAAAATTTAATATTCAATGTAATAATTTTATCACAAAACATATAAACGAGCTTCATGCCTGTCAGTTCAAATATCGTTGTTTTACAAAGAAATCATTTAAATAAATTAGCGTTTTAAAACTTTAATCATGAGAAAACAGTTTATTAACAACACGTGTATGGAAAAGAAAATTATGTACTTAATTTGTTGCACCATTAACGTCGTTTAAAATATTTTTTGACCTTCATATATATTTTTCATTAAATATTTAATTGCCTAAACAATTTATTTGCTTCAATTGTTTTTCTACTGTAATTAGGGGTTTGAAACCAAGGACCTTGGAAATTCTAATTATAAAGGATTGTTTGAAATCTGTCTATTAATGATTAATATGTTTCAAATACGAATGCATCCTCTGTTATTTGATTTATTAGTGTTTTAATGTCGCTGAGGGAATTATACTATTAATAAACAAATTAACGATTGCTAATTTCTAAGGAAAGAACGAGACAGAAAAGTTACTTTCAAAATAAGAAATTATTTTCAAAATACCGAATAATTATTCATAATAAGTGTTAATACTGAAATTTTTAAGTAATTTTTTCTCTCTAGGTTATATTAATTTTATGCTTGTATTTTAATATATATATCATATATTCTGCGTTTTTTTTTTCCTAAGCGCTTAGAGTTTATCTTATTTTTATATATTTTACGTCTCACAATAGAAAATTTAATATTAACATAAATTTGAATGTCTTTATATTTGTTTTTATCATGCAAATCTATACCGTTAATCCTATCGTTTCAAAATTTTGCACAGAGCTTCGCTGTTGTTCAAAGGAGTCGTAAGATTTTCTTATTTCAAAGAAAAGTTTTATATCTATTTCAAGTGATTTTCTTAAAAAAACTATTGCTTAAGGAAAAGTTTTTGTTTTTCCTTGGGTAAGATGGTTAATGCCTTGATATGTAGCCCCTAATGGAATATTGTTCTGGTTGATGTATACAAAAAGATTACTGCACTTGGTGACATCTTTTGATATGGCAACGCTTTAAAACGATCTTTGCTGAAATCAACTCTCAAGTGGGTGTGCGAGGGTGTTATATAATCAATGCTTCCGTTTTTGAACTACTAAACATATTGAAATTTAGCAAGTACTATTTTGTTTAGAGATGTACTACGAAGGAATTTTGCGGAAATAATCTCTAAAGGAGATTGGCGGACTGTCATAAGACCAAATGTTCGTTTTAAAACATAACACTCGAAGACTTAAAATTTTACATGCATATTTATTTTGTTGAGAAGAAATTCGCTGAAGAGTTTTGTTTAAATAGACCCCCAGGAAGGGGGGGGGGAGCTATAAACGATAAATATATAATTTTGCAGAAGTTCAATACCTGCTCTTTTTAAATCAAGAGAGGTGGCTATAATTTTTTTTTTTTTTTTGCAATCGAAAGCATAATGCTAAGACTTAGATACCAATAATTGTCATGAAATGCAAAGCGAATGGAGTGAATAACGGCTAGTATCATATAATATGTGTATTCTGAATTTCGATAACTGTTTCTTTTAATCTCTTAAATTCCTGAAATTATGAAATTCAGTTCCTAATCAATCGTTAATATATTAAGTGAAGAGTAAAATGAACAATAAATTGGGCTCTTTATAATATGTTCTTTTTCTTGTGACATATAAGATTAGTAAAAGAACGTATTAAAATGATTTTATTACGTACTTATATATATCTAGTTTATTTGAAATAAATCAGTAGTATAAGATCTGCTTTCATTTAATATCTGGTAAATTCTATATTCACGAGATATTCATATGAGAATTTCACACCTAAATATGTAAACAGTTAGTTCAAAATACAGCAGGATGGCACTATTTTACACAAAGCTTGATAATAAATTCGTTGTAAAGGAAACACTCATTTAACATAAATCCACAGCAGGATGATTATTCAAACTAAAATTTTGGATCAAAAGATAAGCCATTCCTCAACTTGTTTAAGACTGTAAACATACATATATGTAACATGGTATAATGAGTGTGTGGAATGATACTACATGTGTTTACATGACTGCGCGAACTTATTAAAATTCCGAATATTCATCACATCGCCGGAGTAACGTGACTCTTTATTCCTCCATTAATTTGTTTCGGAAATGTCAAGAAAGTAATTTATTTATATACGTATATAAAATAAGAAATATTTCTACTCTCTTAACATTTAGGATACAAAATGTTTTATGAGGATGTATTGTATATCCATTACATTTGCTTCTCATTTATAAATATATCCATAAATGCTATTTAAAGAACACATGAAGTCAACACAACACATAAGAATATCCAATAATATTATTTCTTGCACTTACATTTATTTTTAATTAAACGTTTTGTCTGAAATAACTTGAGCAATTGACAATGAAGCGAAAGCAAGTAAAAGACGTTAAGGGATATAAAATGTTAACAATGGGATTTAATTAATTTTTTTTAAAGAAAGCGAAATAAAAGCATGGATTTAATAATTCTACAATATTTATAGCATGATAATATGATGATATAAATTTTGCTTAAATATCCAATGTATAATTTTAACCCCTTAACTGCAGATTAAAAATTATAACATTCGCACCCCCACAGCCAACTGTTATTCCTATAGGGGAGAGGTAAAGAGTATATTGGGGGGTGGGAGAAAAGGCACACAAATAAGCAATTTCTTTAAAAAAA